>JANPWX010000653.1:3125935-3148470 GCA_024734555.1 Trochalopteron elliotii | reverse complement strand
TAGTTGGCAGTCTGATTCATTACACCTCTCCGCCCACCTTGGGGATGCTGCCGGGCCGGGCCCCTCGGGCGCGGGACTGCTCCGGCCGCCCTGAGCCAAGGGTGGGCTGGGCAGAAAAGCTGGGGATGGGGCTCGGAACTGCAGCTCGGCGGCCGGGAAGGGGCTGTCCAGCCCGGCCTGGCTGTGCCAGCGCTGCCCCTTCCGAGCCACCTCTTCGGCAAGAGCCGGTACCGAGACGTGGCCGGGGTAGGGGATGTACCCCCCTTCCCACGGCCGCCAGCGCCCCCACCAAACACCCGACGGCTGAAAAAACCTTCGGGAGGGCAAGCAGGGAGAGGATCCCCGGGGTGCTCGGAGGGACAGCGGGGCGCTGGCAGGGGCGAGGAGCGGCCGGGGAGAAGCCTCTGCCCGGGCCGAGCCAGCCGTGCCTGGTGAGCGGGCAGCAGGGATGTCAAAGCGCCTCTAACAATTTTAGTGACGGAAATCTCCGAATCGATGGGTGATTTGCTGGGTTTTGCTCTGGCATTTTTAACCCTTCCTGCGTCTGGTTTGACCTCTTGTCACTTCCCGAGATGGAAGTATTAAAGTGGAGTAAATACTTGTATTGATTAGCAGAGCAGATACAAACTTAATTAAACTCATTTTGTGCAATGTACAAACTAGTTAACGGTCATTTAATTTATTTGGGTTTATATTACGCTCCAATTAACGGGTCTCCATCGGAGAACAGGGTAATTATCCGATATTTAAGGCTATTGGACTTCTGCTGACGATTCTGTCATTATGAAGCCTGAAAGCAAATCGCGTTTTCCGGAGAACCGGCTCCTCCCCATCCTGGCCGGGCCCGGGCTCCTTCGGGGGAGCGAGAGGGGAACCCTTCTCCACGGGACGGGGCTGGGGGAAGCCCCGCGGACAGGTCGGGGGCACAGGCCCGTGAGTACCGTCCTTTTTCGCCGGTGTTTTCAGACACTCCTAAACTTCCCTCCTCTCACTTCTGCAACAGGGCTGTAGCTCCGGGAGCTCCTAATCAAGGACTCTTTTAACTTGGTTAACCGAGATAGGCAAATAGGAAGTCAATCGCTGGTCTGCCACCCTTATCCCGTCCGCAGTTCGGTTGTTTTTAATCTCCCCCAAACCTGAACACGCCTCAAATTTCCTCCGTATCCTCACGCCGGACCCTCTAACTCCGGCATGTAAAATTAGAAGTGGTTTTAAAAGTGTGTTTTGTTCAACGCGCAGAGTTCAGATATGGCTGGCTCGGGAGGAGAAATAAGGGCAGAGTATTGTTGTCCTTTTCACCCCGAAAATATCCCTTAATAACTCAGGGTTCATTAGGAACCCTTTCCAGCTTTCTGCTCAGGTCGGAACATGGAAAACACGGTCGATCGCCGCCGAACAGAAGAGAACCGGGTCTCTTTTCTCCCAGCCCGACCCAGTGAGTGCAGACAAGCGTCCTGCAACCTGTAGGACATGCTAGAAATTGCGGGGCGTAATTTTTTGCTGCAACGATTTCTAAAAGTGCGTGTAGCTGCTCCTGCGGGGCAGACTCGGGGGCTGAGCGCAGCCCCAGCACCCACACACGGACCGGACCGGGAAGCTGCAGCTGGCAGTTTTGGAGTTTAATTTTCAGTCTAGGGAATCCCAGACGTTGGCCAACTAAATTTTTTTAAGACAAAAATTGCAACGCGAATATAATTGGCGACGGAGTTGGACGCCGGGCTTGTTATTTTGTTTCTGGAATAGGTTAAATTATAATTTAATGGGGAGTTTGAAATGTTATTTTTAACGTTAAAATAGTTTTACCAGCGGCAAGTGACGAGCGCTGTTTTCACTTTCTTTTGGCGAGAAAGCCTTTGCATTTTTCGGAGGGGTTGGTACTTTTTAGAGCACTTCTCCTAGATTAAGCCACCACTTGAACTAATATTAATTATGATGGGGGAAGAGAAGAATTAAATTTCCAAGCAGTGCCAGATCTATTCCTGGCCACTGCCATGACATTAAGGCGATGTGACCGAAGGAGTCCGTGTGTGGGGTGTCCGGGGAACTTGTCAGCGGGTGAAACGCACCGCGGCATGGTGCCTCCAAACGTATTTATTTTGAAAGAAGAGATGGAGTTGCATTTCTCTCCTTGTCTGGAGATAAAAGTGTGAGATTAGCGACAGGTTAACTTCGTCAGTCTTTCTGATCGCCCAGATCTATTTAATATGACGAAAGTCAGATGAGTTTAGAGGAATAATTACTCCAGCTCCGTACTGCTTTTAAAAATCGCTTTTGAATTCTATTAGTGCCCCATTCCTGCTTTTGCTTTACAGATGAAAAATGCGTCATGGTTCGGGTTGGAGCAGATTCCAGACCTCTGTCGTTGCCTAATTTTGCTTGACAGAGTCCCGCTATGGCAGCGTTGGAAACCTCCGAGTCCTCCTCTCTCGCCCCAGACACAGGGAAATTAATTTTCCTAAGCCGAGAAGTTTATCCCCTGCAGCTCGCTGCCTCTTTTCCCCCCTCTCTGGACATGGAATAACTATAGATATTTTCCACAACGACCGCCTTTTCCCGGAAAGCCTCCGCGATCCCCAGAGTCGCGGTGTTTAGAGGTGAGAAAGTTGGGATATTCGGACCCAGAAAGAAAAAGCAATCTAGAGCTTGGGTCGAATGCAATTCCCGATCAATAGCGAGCCCTAATAAGTGTAATAGGTTTTAATCGAGTAATTATCCGAATTTTGACCCTATAATTTAGATGTTAGGGAAGAGTTTGCAAGGTGCTTGAAAGAGATATGCACAATTCGATAATAGGATATCGATCCAAGCAGTCCTACATGCCACTCTGGGGCGATTTTCCCCATTATCCAGCCTCTTTACGCTGCTAAGCACATTTTACCTTAAATGTAATCGAAGGAATTTAATTGTTTTTCCAGAGATAACCAGCATTTTGTCACAATTAGTCTGATTTGTCCTAAAAAAGCCAAGGGGAGAGAGAAAATTGAATCTGTCGCCCAGAGCAACGGGCGGCAGCGACGGGGGGAGGATTGGAGAGGGGTCCGAGGCTTGGGAGAGAGACACAAAGTCATCAACGCCTGGGGGGGCCCAGGCGAGGTGGAGGTACCAAGGGAGGGTTTTCGCAGCCTCGGGGCCGGAGCTCCGGCCCTCCGAAGCCAGAGGAGCCGCTTCCAAGTTTGCCTGAGCCGGAGCTCACAGGCGGCGCTGGCTGTCCCTGCGAGGAGGAGGATGAGGATGGCGGGGTTCCTCCCCACCCCAGCCAGGCCGGCATCCCTGGGCTGATCCTGCCGCTCCCGGGGGTGCAGGGCACGAACAGCTCCGTGGATCCCGCCGAGCTCCTCCCGGCCGGGGCCGAGCCCCGGGACCCGCCGCCAGCTCCTGCCTGTCCCGGGAGGATGCGCCCGGCTCCCTCCTTGCCATCCCTCCGCCTAACACAGAATTCCACCTCTCTACACCCGGCAGCAGCAGCAGCGCAGGGCGCATTTGTCCTTCCCCGGAGCCGGCTGCCCGCAGCGCCCCGGCTCCCGAGGCTGCCGGCGGGGGAAGGATGGGATGTCAAAGCATGCAAAACCCTGCTGGGGGAACTCGGGGCAGCCCCCGGCTCGGAGAGGCTGCGAGTCCCCAGACCTACTTACTGATCAGCTCTGTGGACTTCTTGCACGCGTCGAAATCTTCGGCGAGCGCCTTTTGCTCGGCCAGCTCCGTCCCTGAGTCCTCGGGCTTATCCTCCGCCCCCAGAGTGAACTCGGTCCCCGCCGATTTGTACAAGCCCGCGCACTGCCGCCGCTTGCTGTTGAACTTATTAGGGTCCAGGATGTCGAGCACGGAGAAGGAGGTGGTTCTGTGCACCATGGGCAGCGCGGCCACTGCCCCCTCTTGTCCGGGGGTGTTGCTCTGGCTGTCCCCTTGCCTGTCCCGGTTGGCAGGGCAGTAGAGCGGCAGCTCGCCGCTGGCCGAGAGCCGCTGCTCCCCGCGGCTGTCCATCCCTTCCCCGTGGCAGCCGCGGGGCTCCCCGCCGATGCCGGCTGCGGGGGCTGTCACCGCCGCGGCTGCCGCTGGCGGGATGGAGATGTCACCGACCTTGTCTCTGCTCACATTCATGACTCTTCGCAGAGCCCCTCTCGGTTGCAACTTCTCCCCCCTGCCCTCCCCTCTTGCTCTCCCCCTCCTTCCTCCGGAGAAGTTGATCTGGAAACTCCTCCCCGGCTCCGCTCCCGGCTCAGGACGAGCCGCTGCCTTCAGCTCCCCGGGGCTGCGCTGGGTCCAGCCGCCGGGAGCCTCCGGGGGAGGCAGGGAGTCACAAGGTGATGCTCGGCTCAGAGCCTCCACTCAGCTGCTCCTTCTTCCTTCTCATCATCCTCGCCAGGCTGCCAGGCTCTCCTGCCCCCCCCTTCTCTCTCGCTCACACACACAGAGCCAAGGCTGTATCTTATTTATGCATTCATATTTAGCACTGGATTGTAATTGGCTACAAATTAATCCCTTGCCCATAATAGTCTGTAATCTTCATCACTGGAAGAGAGACACGTTGGAAGTGTGTGCCGGGGGGAGGGGGGCAGAGAGGGAGAGAGCGAATGAAGGATGGTGTTGGCTGTGATATACTTGGCTGTCAGCTCTGTTTCAGCACACCTCCACTCATCTGGAAAGCATCTAAATAGCCTTATTTGGAGAAGTGGGAGGAGATGACGCTTTCTTTTAAATAATTGCGGGATCAATATGAAGAAGATATTATACACAGAAATGGGGAACTTAAGGTCTTCCATCCCTAATAGTGGAATTAGATGATCAAAAGGGGATTATGTGTGTGTATGTGTGTGTGTGTGTGTGTGGGCTCAGAGGTGTCAGCCCCCAGCACCTGTTTCCCTTCCCTGCTGGGTTTATTAAATTAGAACAAAAGGAGAAAATTATGGACAGAGGTTTAGTGGCTGGAGCGAAGCTTGTGTCTGCGGACACACACACCCTCACAGGCTTCTTTCTCCTCCTTAGCTAATTAATTAAAATTAAATCTCAAATGTAAGTGCCAAGAAAGTGCCAGGAGAAAATTAATATGTTTAAACGGCACAAGACAAAACACCACGATAAATACATCCTAAGTAACTGGGAGAAAAGGTCTATTCCCTCCCATGCAAAGAGTAAAGGTACAACCAGACCTAAGTTCCACTTTCGAAAATTACTCTCTTATTAAAAACGGCTTTAACTGTAGAAAATTAAGACATAGGAATAAAATTGTCAGTGAATTATATAACATGTTTTCCCATCCCCTACCTAATTTCCTTCCCTTTCGTGTACAGTTGTGTGTTTGATCATATCAATTTCATTCTTGTTTTGGACGCTCCAGTCGCTACTCAGTTTGAATTAGTTGCCAGGGAAAAAAAAAAGCGGGGGGGTGGGGGGGGGGGGTAGGAAAATAGAGAAAGCATAAGAGGAAAATTAGATTTTTTTTTTTGTCTTTGAGGCTGGTGACACATACAAGGACAGGTCCTTTGCAATTACCGCGGGCAATGATCCTTTAGAAAGCAGAAATTAAAAGTTGGGGGAAATAATGGGTAAAACAATCAGCTTGTAATTTTGGTAGGTCTTGGACATGATTAGTCCATCAGCGGGCTGGGCCCAGGGGAGTCCCGCTGAGCCGGAGCCCACAACAGCCCCCGCTCATATATTATACACCAGCCCTTAGATTTTAATCAGACACCACAACAGTGTCTTTTCTCTTTTATGACTTTATTATGCTTTATCTTTAAATTATAAATCACCTCCTGGGTTGAAATGGTATGTATAATCTCTGATCATGTGTAGGTAATTACCTCTCCCCCTTGTCCTGACCTCACCGAAGGGGCTGCCACGAACACACAGCGAGAGCGAAGTTTTAATCTGCGTGTGCACACACTCACACGAACCCACACCCAGGGGCTTGTTTGTTTGTTTGTTAACAGCTCCTTTTTCCTTCTTCCTCCTCCTCCGGCCGTGCCTCTGGTTCCATCTTTTCTTTCGGATAATTTTTCCTCACATTACTCCTGCCCGCAGCGCTGGGATATTATTTCTGAAAAATAGATGGTGGTTTAGGTAAATGCCAGTGGCTCGGCTGTATCAGATTCGCTGTCGTACTCGACTGTGTTTACTATTTACTATTTGCACTTTTTTTTTTTTTTTTTTTTTTTTGAGGTGGGGAGAGAATGTGGTTATTTGGGGGTAGCGGTGATAGGAATTTTTTTTTTTTTATTCCCTGGATCAGTGCCTCTTAGAAAAAAAAAAATTATCCTAATTGACTCCTGTGCTCGGGCAGGGACCGTTCCCAGGCGTGCGGAGCCCAGAGCGGCGACATCAGCACAAATTCACGGGTTAGCGCTGGGCGCTGGGAGCACCCACAACCCCAGGGAGCACCCCCGAACAGAGGACCCTCCTGCTAGCCCCGATGGCTCTCAAGAACCACCGGGCACCGAGAAACACATCTCCCCCTCGCCGGGAGCCGAGGGGGTGGCAGCGAAGCTGGGCAGGCACTGCCGGGCCCCGTCCCGCCGAGACCCCCAAGCCCTCACGGCGCTTTTGTTTGTTGGCGGTTTAAAGCGAGTGTTATAAAGATGTTCTATTGCTCCTAATCACAATTGATTGTCAATTAGAGCCTCATTTGTGCAATCTCCATCCATCTGCCATCTCTGGTTATCTGTTCACCAGAAAGTTAGCGCTGATTATGGGGCCCTAGATGAGTTGTGACATGTAATATCTAGCCAGTGGTCGGGCCAGGTGACCGGTCCCATCTTCTCCTCTTTCCATTTTCCTTGCGGGATGGACGAGCAACAGCCTGTCCTGGCTCACTGGTCCGAGCGACGCTGTCCTGCGGGACCGGCTGAGAGGGTGCTGGGGGTGAGGGGCGGGCAGGGCACCCCCAGACCGGCGGCATCGGGGTGTAAAATTCCCCGTATTTTGGGCCAGGATCCCTCGCCCTGCCGAGGAAAGCTCCCACGGAAACGTTTCCTTCTCCGAAATAAATAGGGAATCACACGGAACACCCTCGCGTTTTTACGAGCCTCCCCGCCGCAGCGATGGTTATCTCAGTAGTTAGGCTGAATTATACCTGCGGGGAGGTGATATTTCCAGAGCCTGAAGGCACCGGTGGCCGGAGCATCTCCCGGGAGCCGCCAGCGCCTCGGCCACCCCGAGCCCCGTGTGCCCTCGGGGTGTCGCATCTGAGGGTGGGATCCGATGCCTTGGTTCTGCCAGGGCAGGTGAGACCCCTCTGAGGGCTCTGTCTCTGCTGCCTTTGATGCCCGCTCACCCTTCACACCAGGAGGGAGCTTGGTCAGGCACTCTGCGGCACTCTGCGGGCTCCGGGGTATTCCCCTGGTTTTAACTTAATTAGTTAATACCGATTTTCAAATTATACTTCTGCTATCTCCAGATCAACGAACAACCTTTTTTTTTTTTTTTTTTCTCTGTACTCCAACCATCCCTCTCCCCGTCCCTTGGGGTCTAGAGCTTCGGGTAATTAAGGGCATTTATCGCCGCGGTAAAACAATTTAGCAGCCTTCACTGCGCCGAGAAGGTCACTCTGGGGGCTGCACCAGGCGCGGAGGCTCCGCGTCCCTCCGCGCTCGGCGCTGCCGCAGCCCCGGGGCAGCGGGGTCCGAGGGCGGGCGGCTTTCCACGGCGGTGACTGCTCGCCTGGGGGGGCCAGGACCTCCCTTGGACTTCTGGACTTGCCCCTATTGTTTCCAAATGCAATCGGGCTCCGAGATTAATTTTGCTTTGAACGGGTTACTCTACTACTACTACTACTATTATTATTATTATTAATTATTACCACTACTAGTATTGCTACCTTTGTTTCTGGGGCCACAAGCAGGGGCGGGATCAGCCCCTGAGCCTCTCACGTGGCTCTTGGTCTCATCCTGATTTTGTGCCCCGCGGGTGTCTCCCCGTGCAGGGCAGAATTGAGGACCAGCGGTCACCCCGGCATGACCGGGAAAGTGGGGCTCCATCCACACACGCCCCCAAGCTCAAATCAGGGAATTAATTAACTCTACCCACGAAGGCAAATGATTTAGGAAGAAAAAAAAGATTCTGAAGCAGATCTCGCCCTCTATCAATGCGGTGTCAGGTCCTCATAGTAGAAGATTTAAAAGCCCTGGGGATTCCAGGTTAGAGTAGTAATGAGCTTAATTGAGGTTAATGCTTCCTGCACAGCTCCTTGATTATTAAATTAATATTATCACACACATGAATCATAATTAGAAGTTTAAATAATGCTCTAGGGGAATCCTCGGAGGATCTATTAAACAGTTCTCTTCCCTCTCTCCGACTCCCTCCCTGCTCTGCGGCAGCCCGAGGGCAGCCCCGGGGGCGGCTGAGGATGGGCACTGCTGGAGGGGGACAGACAGGGAGATGCCCCTGAGTGTCCCCACGGGGACAGAGAAAGGGGCAGCGCACTCACGGCCCCTTCTCGCCCTTCAAAACCCTCAGCCCGGCGGATCCCCGTTTAATCAGCCGCTCCTCCCCGCCCCCCGCCTCCTAATTTGGGCGCTTATCTCCCAGCACCCGGGAGTTTATATAAAATACTAATAAAGTGCCTTGTTGTCACTTATCGCGGCTGGGATCGGCTCTGCAGGGCCTTTTTCACACACCCCGCGAAAGCCGATCCGTTTTGCTGGCAGGAGGCTGGAGGTGCCGCCGAGAGCGTCCCCGAGCTGCCCGCCGGGACAGGGAGGGGGGACGAGAGGGGAGATGCCCCCCGGTACCAACCCCAGCTGCCAGTCCAGCGGCTCCAGTCCCTGGCACGGCCGTGACACGCGTGGAAAGCAGTCGAGGATGGGGATGACTTTCTTTCTTTCGGGGAGCACCCCCGATCCCCCCCCCCATCTCCCGAGCCGGGCGCTGCAGCACCGGGGACCCACACGTGCTGGGAGAACAAACGGCTCGATTGTCATTAGTATTATGTAATATTATTATTATTATTGGTACTACTATTTGTAAAGGAAGATTGAAAAAGGGGGAGAAGCAGTGGCAGAGGGGGCACACACAGCCCCCTCTGCATCGTGGGGGCCGTACATGTAAAGGGAAAAATAAAATAAAAGAGAACTCAGATGGCCGGCATGCACGCAGCTCTCTCTTGCTCTCTCTTTCTCTTTCTATTTATTTTCCTCTCTGTTGCTGAAACATATTGAAGGGGGAGAAAAAGGAAACATTAAGATCAACTGTGAGCCTTGCCGACGGTTTAACGATTTCAAATGAGCTCTGACTCTGGTGAAAATCTGACAATTACCCATCAGGATGGCAGATGATGGTTAAAATTACCAGAAATCAATATTCTCACCGGGTGTCCCAGCCTGATAAGAGAGACCAAGACAATGTTGACTATTAAAGTCGACAGCTTGAGATATTACACTATTAGTTATGCTATTTTTAATAATCTATAATATTTGGGCTATAATTAATTAATTATACGGGTCAGATAATATCTGGGGCTGGAATGAGGTCTGAAGGGTCTATTAAGGTTGGTAATGAGAAAGGAGAAATCTAATCTAAGGACGAGGAGCCGTGAAGTAACAAATATACAACAGACTTCAGATAGAGCGAGAGGGAAGGAGAAGGGCTATTGCAGACTCAGTGCACACACCTCTGCTCTGCTCATCTCCCAGCCAGAGGTGCTGCCCCTGATAGCATCTTCCCCTGCTCCTTTATGCTGGTACCCACTGCCTGGCTCTCAGCAGGATGCTACAGTCCCTGGGAAGCCAGAGAAGGGAAAAGATTGGATGTGAAATAAGGAATTAATGCTAGAAAAAAGGAAAAAAATTCCAAATCAATCCCAACAAGTCAACGGTGTCCATCCTGCTCCTGGCCATAGCAGCAAATTCCTCTTGTTATTGGGGTCTGGGGACACTTTGGGCAGTTCATGAAGTTCAATCCTCCTTTCAAATACTGCTCTGCCCCTTCTCACAGGTAGGATTTGACACTGTCCCTGGTATCTAAACAGCCTCCAAGCAGTGGCTTCAGATGTATCTCTACATCCCAAAGGCACTAATGGCACATGCAGGTGTGTGTAAACATCAATGTCTGTGAATACATACTATATAGGGATACATAATATAATGTATGGATTTTTTTTTCTATAGATACAAATGTTTGTGTACATAGGAATGTACACAAAATAAACATGAGGAAGAATAAAAACTGACTGCATTGTAATGCACGTATATAAATACATCAGTTTCTCTATCTCAAAGTGTTAATGTGTGTTGCATGTATCAGGAACATAAAATGGCTTTATTCCCTTCTCTGCAAATGAATTTCAAGGCAGACCCTGTCCATTATAAACTCACTCCTTGCTCAGCGTTACTAACCAATATTCTAGGTGTGACACTCAGGGCTTTACCTATTTTACATCGATTATAAAAACTTCTACTGCTATGATAATCCTTTTTCTAGGGGTGTATTATTTTTCATATTACTTCTACCCTTATTAGTTACAGGAGGATGTGTTGAACAACATCCTTTTGTACAGAATGATGAAAACCACATTTTCTAGTTATGCTTAGATTAGCCAGGGTACTAATCCTTTCTTTTCCCAAGTAATATCTTAATTCCATAATTTTCAATAGGCCTCTCCTGGTCATACTTTCCTCAGCACTCTTATAAATATAAGATAGTGCTTGTTGAGAACTGGAAACCACTGAAATATTAAAAAAACCTCTTGCAATGGCAGACATCTTTCTGGGACAGCTGTTTGATATAGTTCCACAGGATTTGTTCCTTCCCCAGTTATCTCTGCTGTTAGTTGAAACCCAAAGCCAAGTCTGCATAAGATGCCCTGCCCCATGTCTCCTTTGCATCCAGCATGGATATTTCTCTCTTTTTCCTCAGTCAGTGCCTAACCAAGGCTGAGAAAGGCAAAACTGAGAAGCTGCTAGATGGACATGGGAAAAAAATTCTGCAGGCACTCCTCAGCTCAGGCAGGAGCAGCCCTGAGGACAAATGAAGGTCCTTACTCAGCAGATGAGGAGGAAGGAGAAAAAGAAGTCCTTCTGTTTCTTTCATTATTTCATATGTATAGGAGTAAATTAACAAGAAGACCAAAATGGTTTAAGGCCTAATGTTTATAGAAGAGGTGAGCAATGCTGCCAGGACTTAGCAGTTGTGATGGGTTTGTGGAAGTGTCTCCAGCTCTGTCAATGGTTGTGTGATTTTCAAACACTGCTAGAGATTGGGAAGTGTGAGTGTGCATGGGGCAGTTGGAGGGAGCTGGCACTGAGTCCTCAAGTGTTTCAGGTCAGGAGCAGAGCAGGAAGCCAAGACAGCAGCCTAACAACTTAATTGCTCAGTAGGATAAGCCTGGTGAGTTCAGTGACAGCTGCCACATCCCTAATTTGCCCATATTGACAGGTTGCTTGTGTTGCCAATACTCTGAGCTACAGAAAATGGTGCCAGGGTCTTTCCATAGTCAAGTCCCAGTTTTCTGACCGAGTTCTGCAACATCCCAGGATTCTCCCATCTGCTGTAGAACTCCACTGAGGTCCCCAAAACACTACTTGTGGTGAAGCTTGTTTTGGAAGGGATGCAGCAGGCCCATAGGTTGTTCATATAGTTATGAATTAAATCCCTCTGTCAAAGACAACCTCAGATGGATGAGCAGCACTCTGTCTCTTGTGATTTTATTAAAGCATTTAGAAATGCAGGTGATAAAGATATGAGACACACTGAGAAGAAAAAGATTACCCTTTTAGATCTAATCTAGAGAGTTAAGTCAAGGGGCAGCTCTACAAACTGGTGCAAATTAGGCTGGCCGTGTCAGCTGATTTACACAGGAGGGGGCTGAATGCAAAATTGCCTGATGTTTTTATTGTGAGACCTTGTTGATATTTGAAATCTTGCTCCTATCAGTACTGGGAAACTTCCTGCATATTCAAGTAAGAGTGTTGAAGGCACTGCCCAAAATGCTTTTGTAACTGGGTTGGAGTGGTTTAAAGCATGCCTGGCATGCAGTTACTCCTTTCTTAACACTATGGTCTCAGGTGAGTAGTGGTAATTCACTATTCAGTTCCATACTGGGGAGAAGGGAATGAAATTTTTTAGGCTGCCTAAATGCAGATTGAAAGCATGTCCTCTTATTTACAGCCAAACCAAGTGGGTATATTGAAGCATTTTGCAACCATTTTCTCTGCATTTAGAACAGATGCAAAAAACTGCATTAGGTAAGAAGCAATAGAATTGCTGTGCTGCACAGAAATGTTTCTTAATTTAGGCATTTGAATGCCAAATGCAAGTTAGGACTCCCATTTTAGCTGTATAGTCAACATGAAAATTTGGACCTGAACTCTCAACCAGGAACCTTGGAGTCTGAATCAAATTGATTCATAGTTTATTAATTATTTAAATCAAGAGCTTTAATATTCATCAAGCAGTTGAATGGGTTGCTGGAGAAGATCCAAAAAATGTTGGCTGATGTGTATATGCTGGGAAAATTACTGGACACCTGACACATGGTATCTGCATTGTCAATCCTAGAAGATGAAAAGTTTGTGGAATACATTGGTCAGGAATCCTAAATAGGAAGAAAAAACATCATAAAGTGTGGTAAGTCAGTGACTGATAATAATGTGACATTTGGAATGTACCCCTTTTGATATCAGTGGGACATCAGTTTGTGAAGATTAGGGAAAACCAGGGGAAAGATTTCCAGAAAAGATGTAAAACTAACAGCTTGAAGTTCAAAGCAGCAAAGAATCCTGTCCTGTCCCTACAGTTAAAAAAAGAGTGTAGTTAAAAGAGTAATACTTATTGTACTTTGTAGTGACTCAACAATACCCAGAACACTAAAAACAAGTGTCAGCCAGTACAGTAATTGCAGTTACAGAAATAACAAACAGAGCTATACCCTCAGTTGTTTATAACTGAACTGCACTGGGCTTTGCTTAGAAAATAGTATCATTCTGTAAATGATATCACTCTCCCCTAAGCAGAGCTGTGTGTCAGACTTGGACTCCTTGCTCCAGTTTAACATCTGTCCAGGGAAAGCAGCACTTGCTTGTGTTTTTGTTACTGGATGATGGGAATGTAACTACAGCTGTATATATAACATTGCTTTCATAAGCATATCATAAATTGAAGGAGAAAAAAATCATAAATAGATATATAAGTTTGTCTGTAACAATGGTTCTTTCCCATAAATGATGTAACTCCCATTTTCTTGCTATTGAAACAACTGCAGACATAGACAAGAAGAATAATCTGTACCTGCAGTTGAACAAGGAATGGGAACAAAATTCCCAGCTGCCAGATTCTCATAATAAACTTAGCATGGAAAGTGCATCAGAATAGATGCGGATGGGAAAGATTCCCAAAATTATAAGGTTTATCTTTCAATTCTGCTGTCCAAAAGTTAAAGTCCAAAAGTTGTCTATTCCACCTGTCTAGGCTGGCACCCTAATTTTTGCATAGAAGAAAATGTTTCCATGGGGCATTTCATTCCACTTGTCTTGGATTCCTTAGGATTCAAGGCACACAGAAAAATCATGCAGGTGATAACAAGCACCATTCCTTCTGCCTTTTCAGGCAGAGAAAGCAGTCCAGGTTCCTGGTTACAACTTGTTGTTTAAACACACAAGCACACATAACCATTTCCTGAGTGTTTTGGGAGACTGAGTGAAGGGCAGAAGTATTTTTGAAATTGATGTTTCTGACATGTTCTATTTGCTTTCGTCCTACTTTATTTCCAAACTGTAAAGATGATGAGTTTGCACCAGATGCATGTCCCTCTTAGTGAGCCCTCAGTTGTGTCCTACACCTTGATTTTAAACCTCACTGAAACCAAGGAGAGTCTTGGTGTTAGTGGACACAGGTTCAGTTCCAATGACTGTTTCACTCACATCTCCATTTAATTTTTAAGTGAATCAATTGCTGTAAAGCTGATGACACATGTATCTTTATTAGACTGACCCAGTTATCAGTATAGGCTCACTTTGTACCCCCTTGGGTTGCCAAACACAATCTGTTTGACTGATGTCAGGTCCATTTCTGTGCATGATCATTCTTCCAGCAGTCAATACCGAGGTTTTTTAAGTTATCGACCAGACAGCTATTGGATGAGGCAGGGCCACATGGCCTACTGACCCAAAATACTGTAACAAAAGTGGTGAAGATATGAAATCAATAACTTTATTGAAACAAATATCCGAGCCGACACTTCCTGCAGAAGGATTAAACGAAGAGGGCTGTTGTGGGAATGGGTCAAGTTGTACATGGCTGATGCATGTAGGAATTCTGTCAGGTTAATGGGAAGTCACGCAGGGAGGGAAGGAAGCAGAGAAGCAACGTTTGGTCCAGTTTGGTCAGGGTGTGCTGGGCTCCACAAGGCTGTGCAGTCCAGCCAAAGGACACACACAGAGGTCAGAGGGACCAGGGTGTACCTGGAATGACCCTGCTGATGACACTCTGTTCCTCCTCTGGTCCTTGAATAACTCCATCAGCTGCACTGAGGGGCTGCCCCTGTGTGTTTGCAGTGTCTGGGAGCTCTGAGGAGCACTGCCTGCCCTGGGCTGGCTTTCAAGACAAAGTGCTGATCTTCTGTTTCCATCACTGACTTTGGGGAGGGGTTGCAGGTTCTTGGTGATGCACAAGTTCTGGCAGCCCCTGGGGAGTTAGATGTGTACAAATATATTCTGTGTGCACCTATACTGGTCTTGCATTTGAAACTGTTTGCATGGCTTCACAAGGATGGAGAAACACTGTTAAACCCATACCCCATGCATATGCACATGCTGTATTTATTTGGTTAGTGTTTCAGATTTCATGGGTATTTTAAACTAACTAGCATAGCCTTGTCATCATTAACATGTGCTCAGTGATTATGGTGCATCTACAGTGTTGCTTTTCATCCTAAATGCTTCAGCAAAACCTCAGCCCTTTAAGTGAATCCAAGCATTTCTCAAAGCAGAAAATGTTGTTATCAGCACCAGTTAATGTATAAAATCTTGCCGTCACTTACTGTGGAGCTGCAAGAAAAATAATTTAATAAAATAAGTTACTTTATTTTCTCAAAAATAACCTTTTTGTTTGATTGTGAAACAGAGAGAAAAGAAAGAGTGAAGAAAAGCTCAATAAACAGCCATTTTATTACTGTTGCTAGAAATAAAATAAGGGTAAGGGAGACTTGGCTACTGTTTTATTGTAGCCGTGAATTCACTTCTTTCATTTAAGTGTCTGTCACATTAGTAGAAAAATACAGATCACTCTGAAGTGTGTACACTGGCAGTGACTATGCCCATTTTTCATTTTAAATAACTTTCAGCTATTTTTCCCTTTCCACAGTTGGAGGTGGCAGGCTGGTATAGGAAGGTGTGCAAAATGAAAGCAGCATCTTTTCGTTGGCTTTGGGTGAGAATTTGGCAGGAGTGGCTTTGCTCAGCTCCCACTGTAATACATTCTCAGTTTAATTGAGGGAATTAAAATGAAAAGAATTAGCTTGAATATATGTGCTTTACTTAATCCTGCCACAAGATGTTAAATCTAATAACAAACCAAATTATTCCCAAATCACTTCTCGCTATTGAATGTGTTTTGTGGACTGAAATAAATTAACTATGAAATCACTTTGCATCAGTGTTTTTGTATGTCAAACATTTCACTCTGTACCACAATGCTGAAATGATGGCTTGTAAGTCATCCCTAGTAGATATATACAAGTTTAGCTGGATTAGTTGAGGATTGAAGCAACTTTAAAATGGGCTTGTGAAATAATTTTTAATAAAAATATGATGTTTACACCATAAAAAATATTAAGATTTTATTTAATGCATGTATTTGGGAGATGAACTTGAAAAAGGTCTAGTCTTAGGAGACGTGTAGGAATTAGGATAGAAATGAACTCAGTGGCAAAATCCAAACAGGAGTTGGGTTCCTCCAAAGCATAGTCCATGTTTCCTGCTCCTGTGTGACACTCCTGTAGCACTTGCTGTTAAATTAACCAGGTCCACTGGCAGCCCTGAGATCCCCTGGGCTGCACCCAAACCACTGTGGGCAGCAGGGCAAGGAGGGGGTTCTGCCTTTCTACTCCCTTTTTGTGAGATCCCACCTGCAGATCTGCATCCAGCTCTGGGCTCCTTAACACAGCAATGATATCCATGGGTTGGAGCCAGTCCAGAAGAGACCACCAAGGTGATCAGAGGGATGGACCACCTCTCCCGTGAGGAAAGGCTGAGAGTATTGGGTTGTTCAGCCTGGAGAAGAGAAGGCTTCAGGGTGACCTAATTGTGGCCCTCCAGTACCTGAACAAAGCCTACAAGAAAGATGGAGAGGGACTTTTTACAAGAGTGACAGGACAAGGGGGAATGGCTACCAGATGAAAGAGTAGGTTTAGATCAGATATTAGGAAAAAAATTTCACCTTGAGGGGTGTGAGGCACAAGAACCAGTTGCTCAGGGAAGTTGTAGATACTCCATCCCTGGCAGTGTTCAAGGTCAGGCTGGATGGGGCTTGGAGCAGCCTGGTCTAGTGGAAAGTGTCCCTGCCCATGGCAAGGGAACTAGGCGGTCATTAAATGGCCCTTCCAACCCAAACCATTCTCTTGCTCAAAACAGTACCAATTGTAACGAAAAGCAGCAGAAAATGACAAAAATGGATTTCAAAGTTATATTAAAATAGCAAAGAGCATCAATAATATTATGGTAGTGATTATCCCTGTAATGAGTCATCAGGGAGGGAACATGCAGCCATAGCATTTGTCTTTTTATGTAGAGACTCATCTTCATGAGATGTTCTACTGTAGTTTCTTCAGAGCTTGACTGTGAGCTGGTGTATTTTTTAACACACTCCATATCTTTCCATATTCTCTATCTCTGCGTGGAAATATTTCCGTACTTCACCCCAATTCAGTAATAACACCTCTGTGCTTCTTGGCTGGTTTTGATTACTACATTTCTTTGCATTTATTGCTTTAGATTTAGGATTTACAGAAAAAAGCTGTGTTCTGGTGTAACAAATACAGGTTTTCTAAAAGACAGCCACCAGCTCTCAGCCACAGCCCACTATTCTTTAGAAACTCATCCTCTTTATTATTTCAAAGCAGTGAAAGCAAGACAGTTATTAAACATTTTTTTTTTAAAGTCTTTTGTATGCCACTTTCTGTGAAAAATGGTCCCTGAACAAACAACAGATTTTAGGGCTTGATTAAAACCTGTCTCTGAGAATGGCATCTGAGTGCTTCCTTAAAGTAGCAGCTCCTTCCAAAAGTTACCAACCCTCTGTTAGAAGAAGAGCAGGGAATGTCAACTTTATTTCTGGCCTGAGATATTTTTGCCTCTGTTCCAGCTTGTGGCCCAGGTTTTGTTTTTCTCCATTCGACTAAACGGATCTCTGGCATCTGACAGTTTTCCTTCAACTTTACTTTCATGGCATATTTTATATGGAATTGTTTCTGTATACTATCTGGCTGTTTTCTGTAGTAAGTTGGTGACAGAAACTCTGATGTTTTAATATTGTTATAATAGTGGGGATCTGGTGTGGCATAGGCCTCTCCAATTTACACCCATGTATACGTATACCCTTTCATTTCTTCAAAGTCTTCCTGTGATAATATGAGATTTTTTCATGTATATTTCTAGGGTTTAGTGTCTTTAAGCCCAGATTCACAGCCCTGCTCTTTGTTTTGCCCCACTGTAGCTGCTGACAGACTTTGGTTCAGAAGTTTGGTCTCAGGCTGCTGGTGGGAAGCCCTCAAGGGGACTGAACTTTGTTGAAGGGCTATCCGAATTAAATTATTTATAATGAGCACGCCTGACAATTAGGTAATGCTAACCACTGGCTGGGGGTGTGAAATGAATACATTATATTCAAAAAAGGAGAAGAAGTCGTGATGTTTGTGCAGCAGGCACTGTTTGCCAATCCACGGTATTTACATTCGGTACCTCTTTCGCTTAAATGTTTATACCTTAACAGATATTTTCTCAAGATTGAGAGACTGCCTGATATAATAGCAGGTAATCTGTGCTGAACCTGAGCATCAACTGATTACCAGGCTTGCCTGAATTACTATATGCTATTACAGTATTTTAGGAACCTGTAATATCCACCATTACTTTCTCTTGTGAAAGTCCTTAGACTGACTTGCCGTTGCCATTTTTCCCTCTCTGGCAAATAAATATCGTAGTGAATCCAATACAATCAGCAGAGTGTAACCAGAGTGTATGAATTTTTTTGCACAGATAATTAAAGCCCAATGTTCTCCACTGTAACAATTACAAGTACTTGAGGAAACAGTGACAAGGTCATCCTGCGAATGCAGCCATCAATCAGAGAATTCACTGCCTTAATAAAACAATAACTCACTTGTTTGGAAACCAACGCACAAAGGAAGCGACAACAAAATTGTTTCCTTGGACATATGTTCCCTTAACCACATAAATGTGGAGCAGTAGCACACATAGTGTGTTTAGTTAATTAAGACCAATTTCTCCTATCTGCCCCAGGTACCTTAAGTTGTGACTAAATCTCTGTGTTGGAATAGAAAAGGCCACTTGGATTGTGTGTGCACATGTAGAAGAGTCTCTCTTTTCCTTTGGGAATGATGTGGTGGCAAATATCCTCTATGGACAGCTCAGGCCAGTGCTTGCTGTGCTTCCCCAGCAGTACCCACAGCTGGGGAAGGAACCCACAGGGTTGCCCTCAGGTAAATACAGATGTGACTCAGCTGTCCAGCATCACACAGTTGCACACAATTGATGCTCAAGTGTGGCCTTGGTTTAGAAAGGGAGACTTCTGAGCTTTTTCAGTGCCATGGTCTGGGATGAGGATCTGCCCTTCTGTAATCTGAATGGACTGTGGCCAGTGGGTCGTGCTCGGTGATGTATGACAGGGTCCCATCACAGGGACTTGTATCCTGGGTTTTCCTTGCCCTGGCTCAGTGTAGGCACTTCAGCTGCATCTCTCCTGCTCTTGAAGCAAACTCCCTGGGGCTGTCAGTAGTGCCTGGGTCTGCCCTGGAAGGATGTTCAAGAACTGCAGAACATCTTAGAAGTGGAGCTTAAAAAAACCAGCTGAGTACCATATTACTCATTTGGGAGTAGACTGATCCATAGGCTAATGGGTGTGTAGAACGGCACAAAGTGTACATCCATTTTTCTGCTGATGGAGGTTGCTGACTGCCACTGAACTGCTTTTCAAAACAGTATCAGTGTGAGTTGTCTCCTGATAGCCATGTCTTGGCAATGGTGAAATGTAGCATCCCTGAACAGAATTTTTTAATTTGTAAGTTCACTTTTGAAATGATTGTTCGTTTTGAGAAGCAGGTATCATGTTATATGCAATAGAAACAGGGGAAAATACAATGAGATGTTCAATTTGAACCAAAGCACTTGTGAGGTGTGACTCACAACATGTGTGTTAATCAGTTAATAATACATAGTTCCTACCTTCACTTCCCACATTTCAGCCTTGACCTCGCCCAGAACTGGAGAATTTTCTCATTGACTTCCTTTCCAGGGGTCAGGCTGAGAGTTTGCTGTTAGAAAAGCTCATGTACAAATTTACAACTTCCACTGTTTGAGTGCAGGATAAAAAGTGGAGAATGTGATTGTGAAAGGGAAGTCTGGTTTCTTTTATGTAACTATTGTAGAATTAATTGATGTTTTTAATTTATTTTTATGAATGTAATTATAAACTGATATCTCAGAGACTGAAAGCTGCTTTTATGTTATATACAAGTAGCTACAAAGGTAATTTTGCAGGCTTCTATGTTTAATCATTTGCATTTATACTCATTACTGCATACATATGGCAGAACTGAAGTGCAGAACTGTATTTCTAAGGCAACAGTAATTTTTTCAGACACTAATTAAGCCTATTAAAAGTACTGATCTTCTCATGCTCACATTCACAGAATAAAGGCATCAAAGCAGCAATTTGGCATGTTGGATGGGAAATTATTAATTTTTTTAAATGGCTTTATGTCATGCATTTGCAAATATGTCTTGAACTACTCAGGGCCAAATTCAGTGAGATTCTCCTGGGACTGGAAGTGGTGAATTTGAAGAGGGGCACAGAGAGCCATGGCTGTAGTGATGGATCAGCTGTGTAGATGACCTTGGCTTCACAAGCTTTCCTCAGCTCCACAGACCCTTTGAGTCCTGTGCTTGTTCCAGGCACTCTTACCTCACCCTCATGGCTGTGTGAGAACACTTCCCCCTACAGAAGCCAATGAAGAGTTCAAGAAAGGTTTTAACTCTCCTTTTGGGGAGCCTTACACAGCCAAGAGCTGCTGACTTTTCAAGGTCCATCAAAAACACAGATTTGCAGTGCACAGTGAGGGTAGCTGTAGGTGCTGGTGTCCTGTTCCCAGAGGCCCTCTCAGCCCTGAAGAGCTGGAATGTCACTAATAGGCCACTGTTATTTTTTGGCGAGCCGCTGAACTGCTGGCTACATCTATATTTAGTGGTGGTGCAACTTAAATCAGAGCCCTGACGTTATTAACAGCATTGTGGACATTCAACTGGATTTAAGAAACACACTCAGGGCCAGCCCCTCTTCTCAGTTAACACCTGGGCAGCTCTGCTAGGGCACATGAGTTTGTCTTTTGGTTTTCAGAGATGAGTTTTTTCATTCAGCTCCAAGTAAACTCAGATTTTTAAAATGCACTGTTAGGGTTATTTGAGGGAGAGTAGTGGGAACTGTGGCCTGTGAAGTAGAGCTGTGCATACAAAACATAGGCTTGTAGGATAATTCAGGTTAAAAGGGACCTAGTGAAGTCTCTAGCCCTACCTCCTGATCAGAGCAAGGTCATATCTGGCCAGTTTGCTCACAGTTTTATCCAGTCTTGTTTTGAAGACTTCCAAGGATGGAGGCACATCCTCCCTGGGTAACTGTTCCCCTGCTTGACTGTTAAAAAGTTCCCGATCATTTCCAGTCTATCTTGTCTCCTCTTGTGCCTCTTATCTCTCATCCTCCCACCATAAAATTCTATAAAGAATCTGGCTCCATCATTTCCATGACCTCCTCATGGCACCAGAAAGCCTATAATTCACACCAATCCCAAAGGACAGCTGGGCATCACATCTAGGCTTCTTCTCCCACAAAAGGTTGGATTGGAACCACATGATTTTTCAATCCCAGCCCTTCTAGCCTGGGCTGTTCAATGACTGTTTAATTGACTGTTTAATGTGTTAATTTTCTTTTGCAAGTTCTTTCAAGCTAGGAGGTGCCTCTCTCCCCTAGTTTAGTCCAACCTTCTCCGTTTCAAAGTGGTTCCTTTCCAAGAGTCCTGTCCAAGGTCAGGCAGAACTGATGTGAAGGTGGAGAGCTGCTTCCAAGTGGGACTGGAAAACTCCAGAAGGGATATTTCCAGTTTTCCTGTACATGCTTTTCCTATAGGGTGTCTCCAAGGCATATTGGGGCTTTTCTAAGTATCCTAAACACACACAATTCTGGAAGATTTTGACATGATCTTACCCAGCTGAAACTGGAGTGAGAGCTTGGGGATGAAGGTCTCAGCTCAGCAAAGCCTTTAAGATGCTCCAAATTGCTTTGCAGGGTAGGGGTAGGTTTAAGTATCCTCTTTAAGCCAAAACCTGCATTTAAATACTTCACCAGCCTATGCTCTAAACCCATGGACTGTGAGTGTTCAGCCTGTGTCATAGTGTGGCTTTTTTCCAATGTTATATAAGAAAAGAGAAAAAAATTACTGGTTTGTAAATTTAGATCATTGTTATTAGAACAGAGTCCCTTGTAGGTAGTTTCATTTTGTTATAAAAGTGTCAACTCTTTGTAGAGATAAGAACATCAATCTGTTTATGACTTTTTCTCTGACAAATATAACAAGAATTTCTCGCTATCTTGAAAATTAGTGATCTTCTTTGTCCTGAGGTTCAGTTATGCTGACCTCCCTGTCATAACCCTGATTATATTTCCAAAGTCTGTTTTCCCCTGTCACAGGAGAAATCTGTAGCACAGAAACAGAACCAGCTTTCTACAATTCATGGTTAAAAAAAAAAAAAAGAGTAAAAAAAAATCTGTTATTGTGACAGAACAGATGCTGTATAGAAAGAAGAGCTTACAGATACATTGTAAGTTAATCATATCTTTTCCAAAGTATATTGAAAAATTCTCGTTAATGTCTGAAATGAAATACTTATGATTACAGGAAATGAAATTACTTACAACATTTTTTTTTCACAGCCCCTCACTCTCAACACACACTCCTTTTCGCACACACGTATACACACACACATAACTATTGTTAATTAAGACTGTCTCCATTATGGGGCTAATTAACAATTAGCATAAACATAATTAGCTGATGTTGACATTTAACTCATTACGTTGTTTAAATAATTTTCAAAAATTGCCCTTAGTGGCATTCTGTCATACTGAAATAATGGCAGCACTTTGTCATGTAAATTAAATGACATTTGTGTTGTTTCCTCTCTAACTCATGCATGGAAGATTTTTTTTTCCTTTTAATTTGAGCTTCATTCAGTTCAGAATCCAAGGTGATTCCTAAAACTTGAGCTACAACCGCAAGCTCCTTGCATACCCTCCATAAATAACCTGAACATTTGGGG
>JANPWX010000653.1:3000935-3120935 GCA_024734555.1 Trochalopteron elliotii | reverse complement strand
CTCACAACCCCACAAATTGCATGAGAAAAAAAAACCCTTCCTGATCTGAGCCAGTCATGCTGGGGTTGGCTGTGTCAGAACAAGGCTGCCTGTGTGCCCAGGCTGGGGCTCTGCTTTGCTCAGTGTCCTGTCTCACTCCCCTGCCCCGTGGTGCTTCAAAGTGCTACCTAATGCCTTTCAAATTTAAGGAGTTTCAGAGTCCAATCTTCAGATCTGCCCCACTTTTTATTGATCTAGCTTCAGGTTGGTTACCAAGACTATTTTCTGGTTCCAGTTCAGATGTGCCCAATTGGATGGAAATTTCACAAGAACACTTGAACTTGTGAGATTACCACAAGTTTCTGCCAACTAATCTAGGAAAGTTCCTACCCTTTGGACTTGGGAGGGTACTCTAAAGATGCTAGGGCCTTTGAATTTGAATCCTGACTTTTAATTTGGCTTGCATGTCTCCTATTTAGATGTAAGATCATGAAGATTAAATTCCCATCCCTAGAATTAAGTAATGATTAAAAGGTGAGGTCTTTGATGTTGTAAAATTATATTTGCCACAGTAAAACAGGCTTTTTTCCCCTGAAAAATACTGCTCCTTTACATCTTTTCCCTGATACAGGCGAAAATGGAGTCAAATGCTTGAAGAAATACTGCAGAACAGAAAGTAATTTGCTTTTTTTTTTGACATGCCTTGGTAAAGTGGCTGAGAAAATTAGCACAGTAACCAGCAGTTTTCTGTTACAACTGGGAGGAGTGGGAGCAGCCACATGCATCATTTTTTGAGTAATTTTTCAGCTTTGCTGCTCCTGGCCCCCCTTCCATGGGTGACTGGACCCTGGTAGCAGAGCTGACGTTTTCATTCCCTGGAAAAGCTAAGAATCTGGTTTTCATTTAAATGTGTAAAATTATCTGAGTTGTTTTCCCCTCGATAAGGTTTACAAGTGTCTGTATATCTTTAGTTTTAACAGAGGGCAGTTCAGTAGACAGTTTACGAAGTACTGGTCAGGGAGATAAATTACCTTGTAGAGCTGCACAATCACCATTCACAATCTCCTCAGTGACTTTATAGCCAATGATAGGATTTTTCAAGTTCATAGAAACTCATCAAAACACTTCCTGGTATTTTTTTCTTCTCCATCTAGCCATTCTCACTTCAAGCATAATCTGTACTGCTCCTACTAGGGAGCGAGGGTTTGGTTTGATGCCTTAGGGCCCCCTGAACATTTCTGTATTTCTGGCAGCTCTTTGGGATTTGTGAACTGGAAATGGGAACATTTTAGACAGCTGCAGCACTTTGATGCATTCCTTTCCCAGGGGTCATATCTAACTCAAATGATGCTTTGTGTGTACCCTGCAGTGTTGCTCTGTGAGGTTATCACTGGGCAAATGAGGGGGTTTGAGGGGGTTTTTTGCTGCTGTCCTGAAGTCAAGCTTTCCAGAGCTGTACATTTGAAGCTCCCTGGTTCTTTTGGGTGGGTGCTACTGATGCCTTGGGAGGCTACTTGGAACAGAGGCTAGACAGTGTTAAAGGAGTAAAGTAGGTATTTATTAAAAGGGTCTTCAAAGGATACACCTGGGGCAGTACAGGAGCCCGGCCACAGCTACATCCAAGATGGACTCCGAGTCTCAAGTTTTCACACTTTTGTAAATTTTGGTTCATTTATATATTGGGTTCAATTTTCCAATTACAGCTTCAGGTTGTGAAGTCTCATCCTCCCAGATTGCTCTCCTCAATTCCCTGTTGTTTACACTTCTTGGGCCTGAGGCTGCAATGGTGTCCTTGGTTCTTGGGCTGGAAAAGGATTGTTTTGTCTAACTGAACTGTAAAGAGAACTTGCTAACTGTTTATATGAAGTTCAGAGTTATGTACTATTGCAGTACAGAATCTGGAAAATATGAAAGTTAAAACTTGAGGCATCACTATTTCAGTCTTTAATTTATTTACAACATGATTGGAACACAACCTCTTGCAGCAGAAAAGGGCAACGTAACACAGGGGGCAGCATCTGTGGTCATGGGGAGCTCCTTGAACTTCTTCCTCTCAATTTCACTGGCCTTTTCTGATCAGGGGGGAAATGATGCCTTAAGTTTTAGTTTTCACGTTTTTCAGATTCTGTGCTGTCTAGGGATGTGGTTCTGAGCCTCATATTAAGTGTTAGTCAGTTCTCTTCACAGAGTAGGCAGACAAAACAAATCCTTTTCCTGCCGGAGACTAAGGAAGAAGGGTACAGGTTTTCAGGCTCAAAAGGATAAACAATGGTGGATTTGAAGACAGAAAACAAGAAGGATGGGACTTCATAACCTGAAGCTGTAGTTGGATAATTAAACTCCAATATGCAAATGGACCAAAACTTATGAAAAGTGTGAGACCTTGGGACCAGTTGTCCATTTTGTGACCATTTCGGGTCCACCTTGGGTGTAGCCCTGGCCAGGCTCTTGCACTGCCCAAAGTATACCCTAAAGGCCTTTCAATAAATATCTACTTTATTCTCTTAGCTCTGTCCCATCTCTGTTCCAGGTCAGCCTTCCCAAGGCATCAACATGGTACATGAAAGCTGTTGGAGACAGATTCTCCTTGCTTCTCAACCACTGGGTGCTGCAGGGCTGCAACTTGTCTGGGGCCAAAATCAGACCAAAGTAATACAAGTGATGCCTCTGCCAAATGCCTCTCAGGGAGCAATGTGGGGGCAATGGGGGAAGAAGGGAAGATGGAATATGGAAATTTCATCCTCCCTGTGGGTGTGTGTTTCTCCATTGTGTGATATGGGCATGGCTGCACAGCTGCTCACATCCACACTGGGATTGGGTTTGTGTGTTTCACTGTTGATAAACACCTGTCTCTGTCCCTGCACAGCTCCAGGGAGGTTTGCTGAAGCAAAAGTACAACAAGTGAAGGTGTGGTTGTGGGTGCTGAGTGGGTGCTGAGTTTTGTGCCAGAGTGAGAACATGTGACTTCCCGAGGTAATGGGGATGGACCACAGCCTCCTCTTCCAGGACAGAGGTTAAGAATTGATTCACATAAGGGCAGGTCCAAGTACTGCCCTATTATTAGACCTTCCAAGTGATGCTGGTGAATGGTCTCAATTTTGGAATTGATTTTTCCCCACTTATTTTCTGACTCAGAGCAACCTCCTGTTTTAAACAGGCAGCACATTTACCCTGAGTGATGCTTCCTGCATCCAGGGCAGCTCCCTTCTGACAGCACTGCAGAAGACATTGCCAGGAGGCTGTAATTAAGGGTGTTACCAGAGTTATTTGCCACATTTCCAGCAGGGTCTGAACTGGTGGTCAGGAAGAAACTGGTAACATCTGCAGGCTCTAATGAAGCAGGTTTGAAGTGATGGGGGTGATCCATTTTTCCCCTCCTCCACGGAGGGAAAGGGGAAAGACTGGTGTTAGATAGGAGACTACATCAAAGAAAGAGAAGTTGTTCAAGCCGCATATATTATGATGTAATTGAGGTTTCAGTGAAGTGCTTTCCTTGAGAAGTTTGTCTTACCTTTTTTTTTTTTTTTTTTTTTTTTTTCCCCTGGTATTGCTGTTCACTCCAGTCCATCAGAAAGAGACCGTGTGACCAGGGACACTGTAAGTTTAGCTCTGGGATAAGGCCGTTCAGCAAGATTTGTCCCATACGATCAGCTGCTGGAAGAGAACAGTAAGTTAGCTGAGAAGATAGGAGCCCTTGAGGTTTGGGGATTAGATCAGTCATTAGAAGGTCCTAACTGATCTCATACTCTTTCCAGGCTTTCTATGTCTCACTTTCAAAATGTTGCCTCCTTTCCTTCTTGAAAGAATTCACTTCCTTTGCCATTTAGTTCCTGGAGAAAAGAGGGCATTGTGTAATGATTTTGGTCGAGCCCTTTCCTGGGGCTGTGGCCAAATGAGGTCTTGATGGTCACTACACCTACCCAGGAATTTCTAGAACTCCTTAGAGCTCTATCTGTGCCTCCCTTTCTGAGGCTGTGTATCCATGTTCCATCAGCAGCCTCAGCAGATGGGAAAACTGCATTGTGAGCTTGCAGAGGGGATGGATGCTGTAGGTGTTGTCCTGATCTCCATTCCTGGTACTAGAGGGGGTCTGAAAGGTCATCTCCTTCCTCTGTGCATCTTTTTCTTTCCAGATTTCTTGTATTAGACATTAAGAAATGTAAAAAGGAACTTGCAATGGTTTTTCAGTGTCATTCAAGTGTTTTATTCTGTAATGCAAGGCTGATCAACTCCATCCAATTCCTGGGGCAGGAGAGAGGGGATAGGTTCTTCCTTGCTTAGTGCATTTGAATGGTCCGGACAAGGGTGGCTGTGTCTTGGTGGAGACTTCAGTTTTGAAATTTTGTCTATGAGATCACTGGTGTCAGCTTAGTAAAATCATTTGAACATCTTTAACCCGCCACGTCAAAACCTGAATCCAAATCATTGCCCAGATTCCACTAATTGATGCCAAATAGAAAGAAAAATAAAGCGGGAGAAAAACCCTGCTAGAAACAATCAATAAATTAAAGATGCTTTGGGATATAAATTCAGCAGTTAAATGAGATACTAATGAAGATGGGAGTTTAATGGTGAGTACTCTCATTACATTGTTTTAAAAACTCCATTTGATGTAGATTTGGTACTGGTAAAAGGGAGACAGCCTTGTGACAAACGTCCATGGGAATGAAAGTTGTTCTGGCATATGAGCACAACTGCTGCCGTTTATTGCTGAGCAGCTTTGCTTCCCCATTTCTGCAAGTTGTTGCAAGATCTGTGAGAAACTGTGGAGCAGTTAATTAAAAAACAACTAATGACTGTTCCACAGGGTCAGTTTGCTTCTCAGAGCCTAAAATGTGCAGGATATTAACACATGTATCATTTTTTTGACACTGGAGGACAATTGCAGAGTGCAGCCATATTGCTACTGGTTTTAAAGCAGAACTTAATTAATTAGAAATGGGCTGAACAGGTTTGTCTGGAAACAAGGACTGGGCTTCCAAAGGAAGGAGCTGCTCAGATATTGCCAGCCTTTAAATTAAGCTGTTTCAAACTCGTCTCAGCCCTGGTGAGCTCCACGGTGCTCCTACTGCCCCACTCCTGCTGTGAGTTCCACAGCCAGGTGTCATTCCTAATACCAGTTCTAATGATGTTTCATTTAATCTTCTCTGGACAGCTCCCTTAGGATGAAATGAATTATGGCCCCCAAATTCCCACTTCTCACTGCAGCCTGGATAACGGCTTAGATGACAAATCCAGCATCGGCAGCCAAGTAAGGTGCCCCTGAATGGAAATTTTTTCGCAGCTCACTTGTGCTTTGGCTGGACCAGCAACCCTCTTGGACAGAAAAAATACATCAAACTCCACTTCTGCATGTGCTGTAGCCCCACAGTGGCTGGGAAGAGGTGGCTGGTGGATGCCTCTGCTTTGCCTCGATGTTGGGGAGACATTTTTCTTGTGTCAGTGTAGAATCTGGTGAACACAATTATTTTCTTTTATCTCGCACTTAGGCTTAAACTACATCTCTGCTGGTACGTGCCCTGTTTTGATTAATATTAAACTTCCAGATCATCCTTTTGAATTGGAGCAATTTCTTACAACAAATAGACCGGAGAGCCAGATTTTTGAGTGATTAGTAGCAGGCTGAGAGCAGTGGATGCTTGGGGAGCTTAACGATTCATGGCCAGATTCATTCACCATGGTTAGAGTGGTGGGCATGTCACAGCTGCGATTCCTCTGGCAAAACCTCAACCTGAAATGATTTTAAATCAGGAGTTGAGTTTCCCATCCCACTTCTTTCCAGGTTGACTGACTTGCTGAGAGGGGGGAGGAGAGCCATCCTGCCATCCCAGAATATCCTGAAAAAAATCTGATTGTGAGAACCTGCTGCACGGAAAAGCTCTTCTTCCCTTTTCTCTAAATTGTTTGGGCACAAAGGGAAAAAAATCCCACTGGCTCCAGAGCACTGATCCCAGTGGATGCCTGTGCAGATGCCATGCAGGGCTGGGGGCAGACCTGGACTTGGTTGTGTTTTGTTCTGGGGTGTTTTTTCTTTTGTGCAGGTAAGATGCTAAAAGGGGGTACAAAGAATGGCTAAGAGAGATAAATTGTAGGTCTCACAAGAGCTAATGCAACATGAGGAGGAAGAGGAAACCTTCACCAATTTCACCTGTAATCTCAGTGTTTGACACTGGTGGCAGTTCTGACTCAAACATTTTTAGTAACACAGAAGTGCTGTGTTTGTGACTTCCACTCAAACAGACTTCACAGAACCTTAGTCCTGACTTCCAAGAATGCCTTAGGCACATGAAACATTGCAATAATGCCAATATGGTTAGTGAAACACACAGAGTTGTTCCTGGGCTAGCTGCTTTGGGCTGGGTCACCACATACTCTGACTCCAGAGTGCAGAATGCAAAACAGTGCTTGTAGCCAAATGAACACTGAAGCCTTTTTTTTTTTTTTTTTAAATCTCTATGCACAGAGGAGTTACCAGCCATACGTGTAAAAAGCGGATGTCCCTTTCCTGAACATGTAACTGTGGTGTGGACTGGCCAAGCTATGGGGAGTCAAACACAGGCAAGATCACTGACTGTGCATGAAGGCAGTAGAAGAGCTTATGGGACAGGAAACCTTTGTTTTTTATGACAAAGAAATGTACACTTAGATGAAGAATCTAGTATTCTTCAGTTTTGATGTTTTTTGTCCTCAACCTGTTTTTCCATTGCAAAAGTAGAAATCAGCTTCTGAGTTGAATAAGGTCAGGAATTCAGCTGGGATTTGGACCTAGATATTCTTGACTATTACAAAGCAACAAGTTCTCAGTGCCTTTGATGGAGGAGAAAACATGATGGGCCCTTTGAATCATTGGAAAAGTCGCTGCTGTTGCTGATACTGTGGAATGATTTGGTGAATAGGAACTCTGGTTTTGGTGTTTCTGGATTATGGGCCCAAGGCCTGGGCACTCTGTTATTAGAGCTCAGATATTACTTTAAAATGTTGAACATTGATGGTACATTATATCTTGCTGTGGAAAAGGTCAGCCCTGTTATTTGTAGAGGGAGGATTGCCTTTTCTTCATGGTTGGCTGACTTTTTGGGCTACATGGTATAATTTATAACTACTTATTGTTTTCAGACATGGGGCTGAGGATATTTTGTGTGTGAAATTTGAAATTCAGGCCATTGTAGTTGCATACATGATACAGAATTCTTTTGTCCAGCAGGAGACAGAGGTGCCTGGTCTTGTCACCCTTGGCTTTCTTTTCAGTTAGAGGGGAGAAAAAAGAGGACTTGGAGGGCATGAACTACCTTATCCTAAAATAATGGTCCAAAGTATTTTGGATGCATCAAGCCCTCCCAGTAGAGAGAAATGGATACAGGCAATACCCATTGTCACAATCTCATGTGGTAGAATTTGTGTTGAGATCTTGGAGGGAGCCTGTGGTAACTCCTATTTCCTGGTGTGTCTCTGTTTTCTGCACAGCTTGTGTAAAACCGAGGAACTGATGTCAATGTTCGTGAAAATTAAGAACCTACTTAGTGAAAGATTTGGATGCTAGAGCAATTTTCTTTAAATTGGTCACCTGGTTGTCACAGTGAAGTCAGCTGCCTAAAACCACGAAGGAATGTGAATTCCTTAATAAATGCAAACCAATCTGTCATATTTTTGGGCTGTCAGACCCAGAATTTACAATTCCATGCAGAGATGGTTTAAAACTACCCAGAAATGCATTAGCTGTCATGGCCCATTTCTCTAGTGCAACTCTGGCTTTGAGGAGTAGTGTTGACTTTTAAAACTGGCTCCAGGTGTTGTTTGATGTTGATCTGAGTGAATGGGATGAGGCCCTCTTATGCCAGTCGCTGTGCAAATCCCACTTAAGAGCTGTTATTCACCTGAAGAACTTATAGTTTAATTGCTAAATTGTGCAACCTCATGGAGTTGTAGAGAGTGGTAAGTTTCCCCCTGAGCCTCATTTTCTCCAGGCTAAACACTCCCAGCTCCATCAGCTGCTCCTCATCAGACTTGTGCTCCAGACCCTTCCCCAGCTTGGCTGCTCTTCTCTGGACAGGCTCCAGCACCTCAATGTGTGTCTTGTAGTGAGGGGAAATGAATCTGACTCACTCTGTGGGATCAGTCTCTGACTGTATAGGTAGATGTAGGTTTTGTTATGGAAAAATAAGTACTTACCCCTTTTTCAAGTGAAGGAGTAGAGTCTCGTATAAAAGAGTGGCAAAATGAAACATAGACTTCAGCCTCATCTCATCACTAGTTAAATAAAACATGGAGCAATTATCATCAAGACTTTGAGAAAAACAGGCACTGCTGTTAAAGCTGATGTTCTCCAAAGCTTTAAATTCATCACAAGTGACTGTGAGGAGTACCTACTGACTAATTAATTTTCTTGTCTGACAGACAGCCTTTGAAATCCCATGAAGTATAGATAAAGTGTGTGTACGTGAGTGGCAGGTGGAGAAACATCACAAATTACATTCCCAACCCACAAGACTTCACCTATTACTCTGTTACAGCTGTATGACTTCAGCACCTCCCAGTAGCTGCTGTTTGTCCAGATGTCATGTGGTTGCTGGTGGACTAGCCAGATGTGAACCATCCAGGAGCACAAAGCAGCACATAAATCACATTTGTTTTAACCGTTCCTAGACCAAACAGTATCTGCCTAAGTGACCTTGCCTGGGGAGAGGGATTTATGGGATCACCATGGAAGGAAGCATTTCTATGATCAGACTTCATCACACAGGATATTAAAAATTTTTCTTTTGTGAGTGGATTGGAGGATATGCACAGCTTATCAACAGTAGTCCAGGGAAAAAATCTGTCTAAAAATATTTGAATGGTCTTTATTGAGAGGACACACTGGAAAACTACACTTCTAACATCAGTCAAAGATCAAGGTCAATGAAAGAGAACCACATCACTATGATGGGGTCATGAAATGGTGTACAAGTAGATATCAGTTTTCCCCTGGGTGTTCCTTCTCCTTTCCTGCAGCCTGCTTGTAGTTGTTTAGAAATGAGAAAAATTTGGTTCAAAAGCAGTGAGAGAAAAAACTCAGGAAGGAGAAAAGAGAAAGTGAAGTAATATCAAGTGGTTGTTGGCACTTTCTGCAATATATTAGTGTCTTCACTGAGGTTCTAGACATTGACAGACAAGTAGAAAAGGACCAATGGGAAATATCAGACTTGGATTGCTGATTCTGATGAGGAGAGCTGTTTCTGTCTTGTTGCCTCCTCTGTGCGTGCAAGTGGACTTCCCCTTGTTTCTTTGTCCCCTGTTAAGGTGGCTGCTGACATGGAGAGGGCTTTGCCTGTCCTGTTCCCATCCACTGTGTCCTTAACTAAACTGAGCAGTACAACACAGTTGCTTCCAGGTGCAATCTCAATGCCTTCCCCTTCTCATGGCCTCTGCTATCAGCACTCAAGGAAAACCACAAGGGGAGAATGAAAAAGAAATCAATTTTTATCACTAGAAATATTTCCCCTTTTGGCCACAGACTGAGACTGTTCTGACTCTAACTGGTTCTCCCTGGGGTTTGATAACAGTAGCTCACAGGAGGCTCTAGCTTATCTGAAGACCAAACAGTAAATTTCTCATTTCCGCTTAGTGGTGAGGTGTTTAATTGCTGCTTAGTTTTGCCAGTCAAGTAATTCACATTGACGTGCTAAAAGCAGCCACTAGCAGTTAAGCTTCCATCCAGGGGCTGCAGTGAACAATCCTGACATCTTTTTGCAGGCACCAGCTCTGCAGGCTGTGAGCATTCCAGTTTCTCCTATTGAGTGGGCAAGCAATCTACAGAAAATTAAGTCTGAAAAGCCATGAGAGGTTGTGAAAGGCAGCTTAAGGAGAGAGGCTCTAGTGGATGAAATTTCTTGTCCTGTACAAATTCAGGTTGAAAATTAAAGTGTTGCCAACTCAGTGGTAATTTAGAAGAAGAAATATAAGAGAGACAGGGTTGAACAGGGAACAGAGGATATTCACTCCATGATATCCATGTGAGTTTATGTATCTCTTGAAGGAATGCAGTCCTTAAAGATGTATCTACTTACAGAGGTAGGTAAATATGGAGATAGCTCTGCACAGAGTAACTCTGCTTAGTGGACTCAGTCCTCACTTGCACTGCTGTAAATCAGGAGTAACTCTTCAAAAGTCCAAACCCCTACCTTGTGTGGTTAGGTACATGCAAGTTTTTTTAGCAGTGGATGTAAAATGCTGCTGCAAGTTCAAAATCATAGAGAGTTCTGACTCAGTAGAAGTTTAAATCTGCCTTGTTCTCTGTGGGGTAATTTTGGATTTAGAGCAAAGTAGCACAAGCAAATAGTATTTTAATTTTATTTTGTTTTTTTCTCTTCTGGTGGTCTGATACTGCCAGCCCTGTGTAGAAGCTCCATGCATGAGATGTAGAATAATCAGCATGTATCTGAATATCTATAGGTACAGAGGCAGATAAGTTGTTCTCATGAGTTAGATGGCCAGTAAATGTCAGTAAATGGCCAGATAACTTCATGAGTGGCAGAGCAGAGTGGAGCCAGAGTGAATGATGCATGAATGTCCCAAATGGGGAAAGTAAATTTTTTGCCACAACTTTCCAGATTGGCTGCTGTGCTGGATGGGGTGTTACAGTTGTCCTGCCTTGGGGGCTGGCTGTGCATGTTTTTTTATGGTCATTGTAGAGCTTGGAGCATGATGGATTATTAGGGAGTGATCACTGGCTTTGAGTTTCTCGGTGGATTATTCCAGCACCAAAGGGCAGGGTTCATGGCTGCCACAGAGCTTGAGAAATAATTTGCTTATTTAAAATATGCAGTCAACTGATTAATATCTGAAGAGGTGCAATTGCTGTAATTGCAGACTAGATAATACAAAGCTGCCACTCACGTTTAACGCTGACACTTTTCTCCAGTTCAGCTAATTCAAATAGACACACAGAGATAAACCAAGATCAACAATAGCAGCTGCCTGATAGGCAGACATCTTCAGGTGTGAGGGTCTTTAGATGAAATTAAAGCCTTAGAGAATTGAATAGCCACACAACTCCAGAAACTCACAATTTACAAAAGGGGCTGTGACTCCCAAACTCCTCTCACCCCCTGTGCAGTGCCACAATCTGAGAGCAGTTTGAGAAATAATATTCCCCTTGTCTTTCAGTAAATGAATGTATGAGTTGAGAGGAAATGGTAGCATGGTCCACCTGAGAGAGTTATTACCTAGCAAAGTTATCCATATATTTTTAGCTCCAAGTAGTTAATTAGGTAATTATTTGTTTAGAAAACCCCATCACTATACCAAAACAAAAAATCCTCCCAAACCCCAAACTACTTGGCTGAAACCCCTGGGTGGTTTTTCATACCCAGCCCCCCGCTGTTTGCATTCATCCGAGTTTGATGTCTTCAAACTGAGAACCACAAACCAGAGAATCGATATCATCTACTGAGCACAGCGCAGTATAAACACAATCAATTAATTCCTTTATATGGAAAAGGAGCTGGAACTCAGCTCATCTCCTCTCTCAGGCAAATTATAGCGATAAGAGAGTTTCCCTGAACTGAAACCAGAAGCACCAGCTTTCTGCACACTTAACCTATAATTGTCTATAACATGCATGGAGGTGAGATGCAATTTTGTTCACAAGAGTTCCATTATCTTTAATCAGCTTTTACATAATTTCCTTTGTATCTGATTGTTTTGTTTTGAAATATGTAAAAATGCTTCCTTTCCATGCTTTTGTAGACAAAAGGTGAAGAACTTGATATTATGTTCACAAATTATTCCATATTCAGGAGCTTTAGCAATGTCAATAGTACAGGAAAAATTTTATGAAACTGTAACATAGCCCACAGCAGTAGGAATAAAGAAGATAGAAACCAGAAGAAAGAAGATTTTTTGAATAAGTTGCTAAAAACCAAAGTTGCTTATCCCTTTCACTTGAAACCAACTTTTTGAGTCTTGATCCTGTGATATGATAAAATTAGTAGAAATTCAAAGGAGTAAACATGTCTCTGCAATCCTTATGAATTAAGTGTTGATGTGTCTTATGAAAGGCTATTCTCACCTTCCTGGGGGATGAAGATGGTCAGAAATGCTCAAATTGGACAAGAAGAGCAGCCTTTCAAAGCCTTTAGGCAACAGGGAGAAGCAGTTCATCACATACATCCAAATGCCTCACTGGAATATGGACTCCAAGCTGGAGGCTTTGGTCCAAGGAAGAGATGGACCAACTAGACAGAGAATACAAGCACAGTAATACAATTACCACAAGCCTTTAGATTTTCAAATGCTAAAAGTATATTTGATTCTCTCATTGGGTTAAACAGTGCTAATATAGTCTTCAACTATTGCATATTAGGTCTTGTTGCAGAAGATCAGGAAATTATCTACTGCTGTTTTGGGCTCAAATTGCATTCAGTGTTGCAAATTAGGAAAATGTTTTATGGGTAAGGATGGTGAAATGCTGGAAATGATGGGTAGGGAAGTACTGGGGTCTCTGATGTTTGAGGTATTTAATGTCAGATAACCATCTGCCAGGAATGGTGCAGCTGTACCTGACCCTGCTTTTGGAGAGCAGGAGAGAGCTGATGATTCTGCTGTGGTGCTGTCAAATGTTAATTTTCTGCAGTTCAGTGTGGGCATTTCAGGGGTGGTCACTGATATCTAACTGGATTTGGAATAAAATAATACACCCCTGCATCCCTGCTGAGCATCTCACAGGAGGGACATGCCCTGGGAACTGCACTCCTGCAGTTGCTGCCTCTGCTGTTGGCACAGAGAATTTAGGTTTGCCTCATGCCTGTTGGATCTGTCCCTCTCTCCTCCCTCCTGTACTGGTGGCTCACTCCCACCTGGTTTCAGGATCTCTCCCAACCCTGTCTGCAGTTTGCCTCATTGTGTACAGGATCTCTTTTTTTAATAACTATTATTATTTATTCAAGAGCCAGTAGAATCTAAGGAAGCCTATACTGAGCAAGTGAACACAGAGATTTTTTTTTTTCACAGCTCTTAACTTGAAAATCTCCATGGTTATGGCTTCTTTTCACCACCTCACCTGCAAATAGCAAGTTACTGCCCAGCACATAAAGGTGTTACCGTTGTTCAGAGGAAAGATTTCCCCACATATGATTGTTTAATGCCTATGTGTTTTATTTTCAAGTTTTTTTTTCCTTTGAAAACAGCTGGCCCACTTTTCTGAAGCATTCCAGAGGTTACGCTTTTCAGAGGCACAAACCTGAGAGCACAAAACATCCAGTTTATAAGATTAAAGCTTGCTGGGTCTAAGAGCAATTGGAAGTGGATTTTATATACTGAACACCGGTTAACCCTAATTGGCGGGTCCTGGCCTGCCTGAATGGCACATGTCACATAATGGTGGCATCTGTAGCACATGCCTCAGGTCCTCCTTGTTCCCAGCCAGAGCATTGTGGTGGTCAAAGCCCCAACAGTCACAATGCTTAAAACCCAGGCACAGAGGGATTTTCCTTTCACTGTGTCCTGAAAGGCACTGGAAGCTTTCCTATTTACTTGTACATGGCTGTATCATGTACAACAGTTGTCAGCAGGTCAGACTGGATCCTGGAGCAGAGATACCAATGAGAACAGCTTCATGCTTAGGTTTTCTTGTAGCACTTACTACATTGCTTGTGTACTTTTAATAATGCCTTGCTTTAAAGTGTTCTGAGTTCAAGACTCACTCTCCCCACCCATTCCTGAGCATCTTTGGCCCCTCACTACAAGACACATATTGAGGTGATGGAGTGTGTCCAGAGGAGGACAACAGAGCTGGGGAAGGATCTGGAGCACAAGTCTGATGAGGAGCAGCTGTGGGAGTTGGGGGCACTCAGCCTGGAGGGAAGGAGGCTCAGGGGAGACCTTAATGCCCTCTAAAATTCCCTGGCAGGAGGACGCAGGCAGGTGGGAGTTTGTCTCTTTCCCAGGTAACAAGGGACAACACAAGGAGAGACTGTCAGTGTGTCAGACCAAAGCTCAGTTCACCTTTCTGTGTACCAGGACAAGAGATCCCTGAGCAGATTTGTCCCAAGGAAGTGTTGTCTTCAGCACCATTGTGTCTTTCAAGACAGGTCAGGGTTCATAAATCTTCCATGGAGTGGTGTGAATCCTTTTCTTCCTGACTGTTGCACATGTCTTTCTGGTCATCACCACAACACCCTGGGAGCAGTGTCAGTGATATCTACCACGGGATTGGCGTGTACCCAGGGACCCCAGCCCCCAGAGCCTGCACTGTCCTTGTCCATAATTACATGCAGCTGCGTGTACCAGCATCAGTGAAATCCTGGGGACCTTGACTTATTCCCCTCTTGAACCTTAAATGCACGGCACCTTGCACAGAGAAGTTGAGTCGTCACAAGCCTCAAGTGGGTAATGTTTATTTTTCCTCTGTTGCCTATTCCCCTTCTGGAAGAAGGAAGATCAATGGACTGTTTTAGCTCACATGACCTCTGGGAATACAGGATGCTGCCAGAGTATTTTTTTTAAGAAAGTGTGAGGGGGGGAGGGAGTGGGAAAGGAGAAAGAAATAAAAAAATCTAAAGGTTTAAATACAGCCTCTTCCACTACCCTTCTCCAAAACCAATATTTTCCTAATAAAATAATGTGTTGCTTGTATTTTATTTTCCCCATCAACAAGGACTGTGAGTTCATTTGTTTGTTTTACATTGGCTGCTCAGAACAGTGTAGCTCTATGAGGTTAAAGAGATCCTCCGAGAAAGATCCTATTGATTTTAATTACCGAGAAACAGCCCACAGGGACAAAAGGACTTTGGCTGTTTATTTAGCCATCGCTGTGCTGCAGTATTGTGTAAGGAGAGATCAAATCAGTTGCCCTCATTATTACAATAATAATAAGGCAGAAAAGGTGCCTCCGGGCCTCAGGATATTTTTTTTTTTATTTTTGAGAGACAATAACCTCCACCACTCCTCCCACTAATAAAAGGCAGACTTGAGGAACAAGGAGCAATTACTATTCGTCAATATTAATTCAATTACACTCCTGTTATTTATATTACAGGAAGGATTGTTTAATATTTTAGAAATATCCCGACCAAACCAGGGCCACGTCTGTTCTTTTACAGATTGATTTTTATCACTGCTAAATGCATGTTGAATGGTTTTTACCTCCTTTGGGCTGAAGCTAAGGTTAATTAATTATTCAGCACAAACCAGTGGTACAATGATTCTAAGAAAATACACCTACTTGTGTGCTAAACTGGAAACCCTCCAGGGATCAGCAAGCATTACTTTGCCTGGAATCTCTTCCCACCCATTCTGGACTAATACCAAGCCAGGTTTATGGTCTTGAGAGAACAGAAATCAGTTTGCTCTGCTTATGCTATTTGCTAATTTTCTTTTCTTGGAGCCTGAACCTCTGAGTTGGTCTCTGCTCTGTGACTTGGTCCATGTTCCCTCATGAGAATTTAGGATTTCCTCATAGCTATTCTCTTGCTTAATTACTTTCTAATGAAGTATTGATACTTTTGGCAATAAGTGCCCAAACAGTCAGGTTACCAGTGCCTTCTGTGAACAGTATCTCAGGTCTCATCTGTGCTGTAAAGAAATATTCTGTCCCATATTCTTGTTGGTGTTGATCTTGTACAACTGTACTTGAGTAACTCAAGAGTGTCCATCCAGCAGGTGGTTTTATGTAGGGGCTGGTTGTATAAGAGCCAGTTTTAACATGAACATGAGCAAAGATGCAAACAGCTGTTGAAGGCAGATCTGATCTTTCCAACACCATGGCCTGGCAATGCGTAGATGCACGTTGTTATTGGTATGGGAAAAATAATGGAGCTGCAAGTCACTGAAATGCAGCTGTAATTTAGCTGTGGTCTCTGGGAGTCCTGTGCCTGTAGAGGATTCTGCAGATGTGTTTTAAAGAGAGTCCAAGGACAAGCCATACTGCACCATTTGCAGTCTTCTGTGTGAAAGGCAAGGTGGAATTTGACTCAATGTTTGTGCACCAGCTCAGCAACTGACTTTACACCTAAGGGTTTTCTTTATTTTCCTTTAAATCATGGCACTAGGAAAGGATTTCCTGGTTCTTGTTCTCCTTCAGCTGAAGCGTTTCTTAACTTCAGAGAATGTCACATGTGGTTTCGGCTGTTTGAGTCATCCTCTGGGCCACTGTGTTTCACTGACTACCTTTGTGACTAATAGAGTTCCTAAGTGTTTCAAGCAGAGAGGTTTCTGCTGGTAAGGTGAACAGCACTGGGCAGGTGTTCCAGGTCAGTCCCTTGTTTAAATAATAGGTTGTTCTGCTGATGGTGCTTCCTTAAATATCCAAAGGTGGTGTAGGTTTGTCTGGAAGGCTGCAGAGGGCATGTTTCTGAGCTGAGAACTGCAGCATTGCCCCAGGACGTGAAAAAACACTGCAGGTACAGGATCCTTCCCAGTGGGCTGCTTTTACAAAATGAGTTAAAACAGTTGACTCAAATATTTTATCTTTTTGTCAATGTACTAAGTTACTGTTTGAATAGTTCTCCAAAATGAAAAACTACAACACAACTAGATTAACTGAATTTAACTATTTAGTCTGTTTAGTCTGAATTTAGCAGTTTGGACTGTTAGGAGCCAATGTTGATCATGAGGATGGGATTTAGATGATGAGGAGCTAATAACAAAACACTGAAGATGGTTTTAAAGATTTTAGAGCTTTAATCACATCCCAGGCTTGAAGACTGTGTTTTTTGTATTTTCAGTTTTTCTAACAAGAAGGCGGACTAGGAATATCTTTCCTCAGATTTTCTGTGATCTGGTCATGGTTTTTGCCATTTCTGTTCTGTTCTATTTTGTGACATATTCTATTTTTGTGATCAAACCACACCTCAGAAGCTGTCAATATAGGAAGTCTGTGTCTAAGAAGCAAAGTAGAATAATTAAGCTTATTTTTGATGTGATAATGTGGAGGAAGGAAGGATGGAGGACAACACTATTTTGGTCTGCAGATACTATGAATAAGGTGTCCCCTAATGAGAAATCAGAATTAGCTGATGGAGAAGTACCTATAATTAGTGGTTTGGGAGAAATCGATTTTTAATGAAAGATTAAGTCTTAAGTATATGGAGTAGACATAAGCAAATGCAAATTGCACGGTGTGCTAACAGTCTGTAAAACTCTATGTAAATATCATGGGTTTATTCTGTGAAAATTGTGAGTGTGATCTGGGGTACCAGCTGTTTGTACAGGTATATCTGAGAATGCTTTGCTAGACAAAACTTGTCAGGCAGCTGAGAAATGCTGAGTTGCTCTAGCAGCAAACAGCACAAAATAAGCTGAAGGACCAAGTGTTCACTTGCTTTTTTTTATTATGAAATTTGCCCTGGGATCACATATGTTGTGAAGTTTCCAGGTAAACTGGAAAGGTCTCCCTTTCCAGAGCTAAGGTCTGTGGTCCAGGCTACACTGAGATTAACAAGGAATTAACTGGAAATTGGACCATGGCTTCAAGAAAATTCTTCCTTTCAGCCGTGGCTTAGCTCCCTGCAGTAAACTGTACTCCATCACAAGACTAAGTTTAAACCTATTTTAAAACATTTCTTGGTAATAAACATTAAATAATTTCTTTAATGTCTCTAACTCAGCCTTCAATGTGGCTGTCAGCCTTGGTAATGTTTCTCCGGTGTTGACTCACCAGTTCCAAAGACCTGTTTGCCTTTTGTCCTCCTCTCAGTCCTTCTCTTATCTTCTGTTTTCCTATCTGTACATCTGTCTCTGTCTATTACATCTGCATACAAAATGCCAGTCTCTTTCATTTCATATATTCTGCATTTGCCCACCGTTTTTTCTTGTTTACCTCCGGTTTTGTCCTCAGTTCCCATGAAGGGGCAGCTACAGCTGCTGCCTCTTCACCTTCTGGTATTCCAAAACCCCTGCCCTTGCTACAGGATTTATCTTTCCAAAGAGTATGAAAAGCCTGTGAAACTTGTTGCTGCTTTGAGATAAAAGGGCTGTTAAAGGTCCAGAGATGTTGCTTCTATGCATGATCCCTTCCAGTGCTCCTTCATGTATGAGCCAGCTTCTCTCTGCCTTCTACACGGGGCTCTGTGCTAAAGTCATACCCAGAGATCATAAGTTCTTTTGGGAAAAGACTCTCTCCTGGTTGTGGAGGTGTCTGAGAAGTTTTTTGAGAAATTTCTAGGAAACTGAGTGAAACTCTCAGATTTCTCCAGTGTTTGCACCCCTCTTTTGCTGGCTAAGCCTTACCTGAGCCTATGAATGTTTATATATCTTAGACATAACATGAATAGTATTGATTCAGTGTTGCAAGGGAATTTGCTTGTTTCTCTGGGCCCAATCCCCAATGAATTTATAGTGATCAGGCCATTATGCTTGAGTGGCTGTACGACAGCAGTGCAGAATGGAAAATCTTGCTGTAAAAGGTATTGAATCAGGAGGGGACAATAAAAGGATTCTCTTGGTCACCCCCTTGGTCATGGCTTTTGGTTATGGTTACAGCTTAACATAACTACCCATCAAACAACCACGTATTTTTATGATCATGTGTAGGGTGGTTGGTGAGTGCAGAGGCACAAAAGATTTAAAGCTGGTCTCTTTTTGTTTTTCCTTTTTGAAGGCTACATTAATTGTTCTGATGCCTGAACATCTGCCCGATACGCATTGTTTCCTCTGCAGACTGAGGAAGACAAAAGCTAAACACAAATTTATTGAATGAGCAAGCTATAAACTCTGAAGTTTGCACAATATTTTAATGGAAATCATACTTTGTCAAAAGCACACATATCAAATTTCCTTTGTATATATGAATTTTTAGCTTTATAAACTAATGGCTCGTTTCAGGGATGAATGTGTCTTTTGTTAATTCAAATGCATAATATGAAAATGTTGTACGTTGCAAAGGAATTCACTTTTCCATTAAAAAAATCCATTCAATTTTTGGTGGCAAAAGGGACTTAAAATAATTCTTCAGCTTTCATTTTATGTATTTTTACAGTGTTAACCAGCAAAAGCTGATTCATTATCCGCTGTCCTAACTTTACCTGCTCTCAATAACTCACAAGTTCAGGTCACCCTGCAGTGCCTCCTTTCGCCTTCGCTCAGATACCATGTCTAACTGAATGGAATTGACCTGTTTAAGGCCTCTTCACTCCAGCTGAATTATTTGATCATAGCCACAGACATCTGTTTGGGGCAGTAATTGGTTGTTTATAAGAGCACAGGAGAGCCACCAGCAGCAACAGCAGAGGCAAGACAATAAAGGCAAGGGACAAGCATGGAGGGCATGTAGACAGGTCCTGACAGACCACTGTCTGCTAGAGATAAGCAATGCAGATTAGTTATATGCACTCTATCTCACCACTGGGGCCTAATAATCCCCTTTAGCACTCATTCACAGTTATGTAGCAGACAGAAAACTAATACAGGGGGGAATCTGGTCCCACTGCCTCGCCACAAATCTCAGACACAGCTTCTGGAATCCGTGGAGTTTTACCGTACAATTAGTTTTAAATGCCAATTTCATGGCGGCTCATGAGATGGAAAATAGAAGAATAGTAGGTAAAGATACCCATTGCAAACTAGATTATTTGAGAGGGAAAGATGGCTCTTCAAGATGTGGCTGTCACTGCGACTTCCTGGCTTGACAGCCACAATGTGGATGTTGAGGTGAAGGGTGACAAAAATGTAACTTGAAGGGCTGAATTGCTGGAAAAAAAAAGACATGGCATTTCTGTGCTGTTTGTGTACCAAGAGGAGACAATGTGTGTTTTAATTGATTTGCAAAACCTTGTTGCAAATATCATGGAACACAGGATGGTTGCACTTGCAGTGTAGCAGACATGTAAAGCAATGTTGGATGCACTGGGTTTGTCCTGGTACAGCTGCATGTGTGTTCCCCTCACTGCCAAACCCAAACACATGACACATCTCGTGAGTGCTGCCCATCAGGGTTTAAACGAGACTGCAGAGCCTGGGATTTGATTAAGAGAATTTGATGTTCACATTCAAACATTGAATTAAGTAATGTTTAACTACATGCACAAACAAAAATGCATTTATGTTAATATTAAATATTAATTTTAATTTCAAATTAAAATTATGCATTTGGCAAGACATAGATACCTGTTACAGTTCTGAGCCAGTGCAGGGAAGGAGAGAGAGTGCAGAGATGGATATTAAGATTGACAGATCCTAGGATGTTTGCTTGAATTCCAGAAACACAGATTAGTAGGACATGGTGCAGGTGATGGAACGAAAATATTGTCATTATTGTGGTGGTTGTTATGCTGTGCTACTCATTTCATGGGTAGCAGTCACTCTCAGTGTGATGCAAATATGTGCTTATATGCAAATGGTAAGAAACACTGTTCTCCAGAATTGTCTTGGTTTCAGTGGTGCAAGGAAAGTGGCTCCTGAGCTTTTCAAGTCCTGTGACTTGAAATTCAGTAATTTTTTGTGCAAATAATAATCCAAGTTTATTGTAGGCACCAGTGGGAAAGGTAATCAACTCGAACTACTTTCTTAAAAAAATCCCACTACTCAAGGTGATAATTTAAAAAAATGGAAATTATTGACCTAAAAGCTTGGATCATTGCTTTCTACAAGTACCTAAAAGACTGTTGTAGCCAGGTGGGGGAAGGTCTCTTCTCTCAAAAAATCAAATGGTAGAATGAGAGTCAATGGCTTCAAGATGTGCTGTGGGAGATTTACATTGGATATTAAGAAAAATTTCTTCACTGTAAGGGTGATCAAGCACTGGAAAAGGCTGCCCAGAGAAGTGGTGAAGTTACCATCCATGGAGGGATTTAAGAGGTGTGGATATGGTACTTGGGGCATGGTTTAGTGGTGGCCTTGGCAAGGCCCAGTTAATGGTTGGACTCAGTGGTCCTAAAGGTGTTTTCTAACCTAAATGATTCTATGACCCTATGACCTTCTCTGTTTAACAAATACCATATTTAATTTCTTTGTGTGTTTGGTCAATCTACAGTCACAAAAGAATTTTTGCAGACAACTTTGTTTGGTATTTTCCGTTGGATATCCCAATATCCCATTCGTGTTCTGCACAATTCCCTCTCTACATGCATCTCCAAAAAGTCTCATGTTTCTGGCATGAATTTCACATTCAACGGGATCCTGATTTGGAAGGGACATAAAATTTGCATGGGAAAAAAACCTTGCATGCAGAAGGCACTTTTAATGAGTTTTCTTAGTTAGTTATAGAAGCTTCAAAACTCACCAGTAAGGGACAGAATCTTCAGTAAATTCACACAGCTCCGTCGAAATCAGCAGGGCTTTGCTACTTTATGGTTCTGGTTGGTGGTTTTTATCTGGGTTTTTTTTCCATTTTGCATTGCCAGCAAGGGAGTTATTGTACAAGCAGGCTGTAAAGCACGGCAATGTTTTTGACTCCATCTACATGACCTGTATTTGTTATCTAATTGCCAATAGACCACACTGCAAAGGGATAATGTTTTTCAACCAAACGACCTGTAAGTAGCAGGAAATCTTATGCTCTCACCTCTTTGGCCAAGACAAGAGCATCCACATTTTACATAATGAGAGAAATCAACTGTTCTTTGTCAGTGCTTTTGGTGCAATTGCAAATCTTCAAAGCCTAGCTGCTTCTTGGATTTAACAACTCCATCCCAACCCTCCATGCATCAGGAACATGCAGGTCACTTTTATACAACTGCAGTGGATACCATTATTTGTAACCTGAATGAGCTTAAAATCCAGCCTCAGATATTCATGTGGGATCCCTGGCTGCTCAAAGGGAGCCGTGTGCTTCCATACAATGGGGCATTGTGAGTTAACTTTAAGTTATACATTTATATTTAATGAATTACAATTAAATAGCGTGAAGACAATTTACAGTGTTGCTGGTTACTCCAGATTCCTGCAGCCCCTGCATTTATATCAGCAGCAGCACTGAAGTCCTTACTCAAGTGCTTTGTTATGGGGTGCACAGAGGTACTGCTCAGGCTGCAGCCCCAGTTGCTTTTTCACAACTGTAATTTCTTATTTGGACACATGAGCAGTCCTCATTCTTTGTTATTTTAGTGTATCTTCCCCAGCATGTTCAGTCACACCCAATTAAAGTGTTGCTGGGGTGATTGGCATGATGGATATGGTTTCTCCTTGGGAATACATCTGGAGATGCAAATTGCATCTTCTGAGTCTCACGCCCTATGTCAGACCCCAGCCAGAGCTCCCTTTGCTGATAACGAATCTCAGTATAATAATTAATGTGGTTCTAATGAAATAATACAATACAATTACAGCTGTTACCAATTATTCTTATTACCACAGTTCATTCCAACGGATAGTTGTATCTGTTTCTGCAGGATTCTTGCCAACCTGGTTTGGTGGATTGTCCTGCTGTCTCACTGAAGGCAAAAATTGGTGTCCTCTGGCTTATCCTCTACTTCTTCAGAGGGACAGTTCAGCTTAATGTTCAATCTAGTTTGTCTAACTGTTCAAGCCTCTAATAGCACAGATTAGTCAGATCAGCAGGAAGGTTTCAAATCAAAAATATAATTGATATCACATTGGCCAGTCTAATCAGCACAAGCTAATAGCATCTGCTTTACTGCATGCTTTCGTGCTGTGAATCAAGTATCCAAATTGAACCAAATTAGTTCTAGGAGTTGTATTATCACCATTTGGCCCTAGCAGCCCTTGTGAACTCTCACAAGATCCCTGGAGATAGAAAGCAATATACATCCCTTTCAGTTAAATTTAGTTTGGTTTTCAAGTGAAAAAGAGTCCCAAGAAATACAGAAGAGCCTAAGCTGTCCTTAGATGTAACATGTCTGGCTATGTTATAACTAAAAGATAAATGTTAATCCTTTTTCTTTTATATCCTCTGTTTTCCTCTGTTTTCCTTTATTTTTAATATTTTTCCTTTATTTCTTCACTTTTTTTTCTTATCACCGCAGTAACATCTAGTAATGTCTTATATAACATGACTAACTCCGTCACCAAAGGATTTATTTGCTCTCATGTCTTCAACTAAGCTTGAAGTCATGTGCAATGCAGCCTTTCATTTTGGTTTTGCTTCCTAAAATGTCTGGTAGTGTTTATTTTCAGTACTATTGGCTTCTGAAGCAGGTGGTGGTGAATTTTGTACAAGTTTGCAGCTCCTGGACTTTGCTCCAGGATTTTGTTTTGCTGCCCTTCACTAACTCTGGAGAGGGATTTGTCTCCTGTGTCCTCTGCTTTGACAAAACATGTGTCTTTGACCCAGAAGAGAGGAGTTTCTAGCCATTGCTTTCATCCCAAATTTTTCTGTGTCTTCCTAGTAATCCAAGATTTAAATCTTGGGACACCTAGAGTATAAGGACTCACACTTTAAATTCCACTTAGTTTTGCTTTTTTCCCCACCTCTTTTCCTCCAATTACTTATGCCACTGTGAACCTTACGGTCTGAGGCATCTTTTATAGCATTTTAATTGTATCTACCCTCCTTGTTGTAGTAGAGCCAACTGATGAACTCCATCGCATCATTCATGGCAGGAATGTCTTATCTCATCTTGATTACTTGGCTTTTAAATGCTTTTATACATAAGCTTACGCTTATTTGGTTTGTTTGCTTACATATGCTCGAATAAAGTAAATAACAAAGAACGGTAAAGAGAGCTTGAATCCAGAATTTGGAGGTTCAGAATGCAAATTAGGACAGGATGCCAGTTGAAAGCAAAAGATTTCCAAGGCAAAAGCTCCAGTGATGTGGTCTTTATCTCTTGGTGGTTCAATTCGTCTTTACTTTCTCCTAGAAAATCTTATTCCACACAGTTTATACTGGTATGATTTCACAGTGGTTTTCTCTGGAAGTGGTCAAAAGGCATTCAGATGTGGCTCTTGGGGACATGGCTTAGTGGTGTTCAGTGGTGCCAGGTTAGCAGTTGGACTCAGTGAACTTAGAGGTCTTTTCCAGCCTTAAAGATTCTATGATCTCAAAACACTTCCTAGATTTTTCCTTTTCATAACCCCCATAGATTTGGCAAGTAGGATTATGATTATATTGTCACAGTTGGGCAGGCCTGATGATGAGGCAGTGAAATGATTTGGCTGTGACAAGTCAGAAATGAGCTGGCATGAGGGACCCAGTCTCTGCTGCTTTGCTTCACAGCTCCTCCGCCGTGGACATCATCTCCCAGCCCTTAGCAAAGACCAACCACGGAGTCTGCTTCCAATTTCTCTGGGATAACCTCTTGGCAGTAATTGCTCTTCTGCATGAGCTATAATTATGGTACAAAAAATTTTAAATTTATTGCTTTAATTGCTTTCCAAATTTTGCAGGGAACTCAAATAGCAGACTGATTATATTTTATGGTGTATTTCATTGCTAGGTGAATAACATGAATCAGTGTTTTATCTCCTTTTAATTTCTAATGCTTTGTCCTCACTATTCCACATTAAAACCGGGAAAGAAAACCAGTAATCTAAGTGAAAATCCCAGTTGTTGCAGAACAAGAACCAAGTCTTAGGGTACAGCTTTTGGGGGTCAAGAAATCAAACGTGTTCTCAGTTCTGTTAATAATTCATATTGTTGCAGAGATATTTGAGCTCTTGGACTGAAAAAAAATTCAGACTGGATACAAATTTGATAAAACGGTGGGACTTCGAGGTAGTTTGAAAAATCCCAGGAACTCAGTGAATTTTGATTGAAAGTCCTGCAGAGTTTCCACATTCTTCTGTCCAGCAGTGCAATAATAGTTTCAAAACACTGGGATGACAGTGGCTTTACTTCAGAGATCTCTGAATATTTTACTAGGAGGTGGTTTTTCTGAAAACACAAGAACAGGAATTTCAAAACCTTTGCAACAGGGTAAGCAGAGAAGAGGTATATTCTGTATGTTAGCAGTGATTCAGCTTAGAGACTTGGACTGAATTTTAGACCCAGGTCCATTTTGAGCATCACTCTTGAGGTCAGCAGGACCCAGGCCAGTGCAAACAGCACCATGTGGTAAAAGATTTGCTTGCTGTGTGTTGACTGGAAAGCTCATTTCATACAGACCTGGATTGAGAATGTGGGTGTTATCTCTGGAGATTAACTCACCCACTCAGCACAGGCAGATTGCATTTAAACTCAAGAGAAAGTGACTGGCTTGGGAACTGGGGAAAATATTCATTTGTTTTACAACCAAAGGTGCCTTTATCTTCAGATACTCAAATGTGAAAGTATATTTGTCTCCCACCAGTGAAATATAATATTGATATCACCTCCAAGAAATACGGTGTAATGTATTGCTTTTCCTTCTGCTTTGTGCTTTATGTAAACATGCAAACACCCGTGACACCCCACTGTGGTGGCAGCCAATAGACTGAGCACTTACCCTCGCTGCTGTTGTGTAACCATGGGCAATTTATCTAAGTCTCACCTCTCTTAAAACACTTTTATCAAAATTGGCGGTCAAACAGCACTGAACCATGGTGGCCTCAATCTTAAATGCTGTGGTGCAGATTTTAATTTGGGAAAGATTAATGCACTCTCAAGTGTTAATGCCACAGCTTTCTGTTATCTACATTGATGGGTGTCAGCTAATTTCTGCAGAAGGATTGTAAAGCAAACTGTGCATGTTGATGTTTTGGAAACCTAGGCTCCAGAATGGTGAGATAATAGAGAGGGGAATGGAACTATTTTCTCAAATTTCTTTTAAATTAGAAAATGTTTCCCCTGTCTTTGTAAAGCTGAGCTACCGAGTCAATTCCACTCAAGCTGATTCTTGAAGATATAGGGCATATTTCATTTAAAGGAGCAGTAAAAGTGTCAAAAGATACTTTATCAAGGTCGCTTTTAGATTGAAGATAACAACCCATCTTATAACAAATATAGACCCCCACAGTAAGCTTTGTAATTTCCAATGCTGTAGTAGCTCTTAGCCTCCATCATCTCTCGTGAATTTCTTTCCTTGTCTGGTCACATATAATCGTAATCAACAAAAGCCCTTTTGTTCATTTAATAAAATGACAAGAGCTGGTACACTTTGACTGGTTTATTTTTCAGCTTCATACAGTTTAGCAAATACAACTGGAGTTTGTCCTCCTTTTGAATAGACTTTCGTAACTGTGAAGAAGATATCTGAGAAGAAGATAACTGTGAACAAGATGATGCACAATAACTACGAAATTTTATTTGTGCAGACTAATTTACACAGTAAGGGGGGGAATGCAATTAAGCTCATAAAACTTGCTCCAGCAATGATCCAGGTCAAGGGGCTAATGGTGAATTGCATGAATAACAGTCACTCACCCAAGTCACATTAAACAGTCTTGATAATATCATCCAAAATAGCCAATTATTTTGAGTGTTATGAGAGGGTCCTGTTGTTATTTAACAATGGTTTATATGGGAAAATATTAATAAAAGGTATATGATAAAAAAAGATTTCAAAGGGATTAGTTGCAATTCAGTTCACAGTAAACTGTTTTTGTGCCAGAGGAGTGAAGGAGCAACGCCTTAGAAGAGAGTGAATTGCACATGATTTAGCAGTGATTTTATATGTTCAGTGCTTGCCAAGACAGTGCCCTGGGCTCCAGTTTAAAAGCAGGAGCAGAGAAGGAAATGGCACAACCAGTGCAGCAGAGCTCTGTTCACTGCAAAGCATCTTCCCCACGACCTTGAACTTTCTCCTTTAGTTATAGTGAGGGATACAAGGGTGGGAGGGTTGTGCAGCTGCTGGGTGGGTAAGTATGGAGATAGGGAAAATGTGCACTGGCTAGGCAGGGTAAAAGAGGTTAAAAGGATGTTATTTTGTTATATCTTGCTGCATTTACCAGGAAAGGAGTGCAAGAGGGGTGCTCAGTTTAACTCTGGATTTGGAATTAGGGGCTTTCTGACTTTATATCTATTTAATTTATATAATAATATTTGTCTGTATTAATTTTTACAGATATTCTTTTTCTTGATTATGATTGTTTTCAGTTTAATTCCACAGTAACAAATTATTATTATTTTAAAAAAAATCTCTGTTCTCATTGTGGTCCACATAACTCTTGGTAATGCAACTTTTGTTGGTATTTATTAAAATCGTGTGACTATACTTGTTAGATGTTATTAGTAATGCAAAATCTAGATTGAATGTTGACATGATCTCACTTTGCTTTTCTTTGTCAGATTCTGATGGAGTAAAGGTTCACGACAACTTTTCAGTAAACATTCTTTGTGCTTTAACTTGACAAAAAGATTTTTATTCAGCTGTTGACTCATAAAAGAGCAAAAAGGGCCAACATGTCAAGTGGTTGGCTTTTATGTGGGGATGTTCATTATCAGAGAAATCAGATATCTACATCCACCACTGATTCTCTCCATACAGGAAGGAAGTTTTGCAAATTAGTGACAGTTTTGTAGTTTGGTTTTTGCTCTGACTGGTGCAGATCATCTGGTTGCAATGTAACTGCTCCATCTTGGCTTCCAGGTGCTAATCTCGAGATTATACCAGATTTATTTCTCCTAGTCTCTCTTCTGCCTTCTTAGAGCTTTGACCCTGAAGTTCACACAATGTAAAAGCAGACTTCAACATCTTGAACCTGACATGATGGACAAAGAGGTTTAATTAGAACATCTTAGAGCATGTTGACATCAAGTAATTTTCTGTTGCTTGACAGCCAGGATATCCCAGCCATAATAAAAGGGTTAAATTAACTTGCATACACCTACATGGCACTATTCAGTTTTCATTTTTATTTTGAGACATTTGAGAGTCTCCAGGGAAGAGGAGTCAAATGCCTGTTTTGGGAGCCCAAGGGTAAATTTGTACAACATGGAGGAGTTTAAGAGGAATTCCATTGGATTGCTACTACTGTGATCTGGACAAGGTTACAAGTCAATTTTAAAAATATCACCACTCATGATTAACTCACTACAGCATATTGTGATAGTTCTGCATTTGCCAGGAACTGGCTACGGTATGAAAATGAACAATGCCCTTTTCTGGAGAAGAAATTCATGAGAGGATTTGAAGTGCTATGGATTCTGGACACTTGGGACATGTCTGTAAAGGGTCCTGTGTGACAACATGGGTTTTCATAGTTTTGCCTCTGTGTTGAAACTGTTTATTCTGTCGCTGTGTTACTGTGGCTTCAAATGTGCAATGTGCAGCTTGTCATAAAATTCTGATTGAATTTAAACCATGTGTGTGTGGTTAGGGAGACATCTGTTAATTGTTCATGAAATTAATTGAATGATGACTATCTAGTTGAGTTTTCATTGCATTTATTCCTAGGGGCTGTAATTGCTGGTTTTGTAAAAGGTACTTCACAAGCAGGTTATTTTTAAAAAGAAAAAGGCCCTTACATGTATCTCCTGTCAACCTGTATTCTGGTGTTGAATATGCAATTTTAAAAATAGGATTGTAGCAACTCCTCATATTAAAGTAAAATGCTTGTTTTTCATACAGGAATTACGGAGTGTAACATAATTGGGCTCACTGAAACGAATTCAGCATCTCTCAGAGAACAAAATCATTGAGCCTACTGACTAAATTTAACAGCCTAATAGAAATATGCAGGTGAAGGTACAATTAATTTTAATTACTAGACTATACATTGTTAGTTGCACAGCCATGAGTAAAATTAAAATGGCAATCACAATTAGAAAATTGCAACCTCATTGTGCAACAAATTAGTCACAAATTAAAAGTCCAGGAACTATTATACATCCACTTTATTGCTTTATGACCATTATTGCCCTGATATGGATTTTATTTCTTTAATGTCGTGTCCACTTCTTTTCACCTTATCTTTGTTTAGAATCTCTGGCTCCTTCCCAGACTGTGAGTCTAAGAAAAGAAATAATATAGGCTGGAGGACTGTGAGTTCCTTGTTCACTCTGTATAGAAACTCCTAAGTGGCCCTGTCCTGCTCATGGGTGGCTTTCAGAACAAGATTTGTCACTGGATTATTTCAGTGAGGTTTCTAGAGCACAGAAAATAGCATTCAGGGGGTAATAGCTGAGGTCTGTGTGTGATGTAACCCTTTTAGAAAAGGTCAGGCCAGTTAAAGACAGGAATCTGGAGGGAATCTACATTGGTGTAAGTTAGACTCTCTCCCACCCCTCCTGTCTGGCTGGGCACACTGACGGCCTGCACAAAGAATTTTAGCTACAGGAGTATTTCTGTTATAAGCCTGGTTTTCCGCTGTTCTCAACATGGATTTAGGAAATGAGGTTTAACAATTATCCCAATCTTGCAAGCTTTGGGGTGGTTGAAGCTGCCTTTGCCCTGAAACACTTGAGGAGCCATCCTGGAGTGGTTGAGCTGGAGGTGGCTGCAAACACCTGAAATGCAGCAACTGGAAGTGCTGCAGATGTTCTGCAAAATCACATCTCCCTGCTGTCCCACAGCTGGAAATGAGGGTCTGTACTTACCCAGCACCAGCAGCTCATCTTCACCTGCAGGTGAGTACAATGAAACCAACAGCACTCACCATTGCCGCAGCACTGTCTTGAGTACTTTGCAGGATGAACCCCATTTTGAGGTGCTTCAAGGCTTTACCAGATACTTAGATGCCTCTTGTGCAAAACTGAGGATCCATGGAGAAGGTTAAAGTAACTTCAGTCCCAAAATCTCCTTTTCTGTCCAAGATGCACCAGAGGAGCAAGAAAGTGAAATTCTCTTACCAGCATCTGAAGTATGCACTCTGCAGTTAGCCCAGTTGTAGGATCAGAATGACTTGTATTAAAAGGAACCTTAAAGATCATCCAGTTCTAACCCCCCTGCCATGGGCAGGGACACCTTCCACTGGACCAGGTTGCTGAAAGCCCCATCCAGCCTGTCCTTGGACATGGTCAGGACTGGGACATCTACTACTTCTCTAGGCAACTCATGCCAGCACCCTCACAGTAAAGAATTTCTTCCCAATGTCTAGTCTAAACCTGCCCTCTGCCAGCTTACAGCCATCCCCTTGTCCTGTCGCTCCACGTTCTTGTAAATATTCTCTCTCCATCTTTCTTGTAGTCTCCCTTCAGGTACTGAAAGACTGCAATTAGGTCATCCCAAAGCCCTCTCTTCCCCAGTGCTCCTGAGGGAGGCCAAGGCAGAGAACTGAACACATTGGCTGGGAAGAATAGTGTTGCGGTGCATTTTGGGTTTTGCCAGTTCTCTGCATGCATTGAATCCCCACAGAACAGGACATAGCAAGATACTTAATCAGAGTTCATGTAGAGAGGAACTGGGGAGGAGGTTTAACACCAAACCACCAAACTCCAATGCAATCTCTGTTCTCCACATGATCTCAGTTCTCTGGGGTCTTTTCTAAAACCACCAGGGTATTGGTCATCTTGTGTGAGCCCCAGCAGGGGCTTTTGCAGTGCTTGGAGAGCTGAAACTCCATTTCAAATATGCAATTGAACAGCTATCAGAGGATAATGACATTTAGTCACTACCACTTGGGACTGGATTTTAATTGATGACCCAGAGGTGAAAGTGTTTATATTCCACTGCCTGCTATTGCCAATCTTTTTTTTTTTTTTTTTTTCTGTAATCCTCTTTGCTGTAATATGAATACTTTGGGAAGTGGAAATTAAAGTGGGACTGAAGATATGAAAGTGAGAAAAGATATGTTTACTCCCTGGTTATCTCTCTATATTTAAGGCCCAACAGGAACTCCTTAGTATACTTCCAAATTATGTTGTCTACTGTTAAAATGGAACCAGCATATAGTTTATTGAAACAACTTTATTTTTTTAACTACAGATTGTTGATTGTAATTTTCCACAGATTTTTGCTTCTGTGTTTGTACTGTTCTCAACAGGAAGGATTCCTTCTTATCTGAAGCAAAACTCATCTGTGATTGCTAAATCAAGCACTGAAATCTCCCTCAGTTCCGGGGTAGGTGAGAACCTGTGATTTACTGTATGTTTATGCAGCCCCTACTGCCCAATTGCACAGAGGCCTGAAGGGTTTACCTCAGGACAGAAACTGAGGAAAAAAACAGTAACATGATCAATTAGTAAGATTTTCTCTCTGAAGTCACAGAAGTCTCTTATTAGCAGTAATTTTCATATCTCAGACCTCCTTGTGTTTTAGAATTTCTTGATAGGCTAATACGAATGGTTTTTGTCTTGAAAATGTGGAGACAGAAATGAAATGCCAGCTTGGAATCTGTCCGGATGTATTCTTTTCAGTTGTTGTTTTGAATTATTTTTGAGGCAGGGAGTATCTAAGATTAGGGAAACACCTGTAAGTGGCTGATATCTATTTACTGTAGGTTCTTTTTTGGGAAAGGTGTTGTTCCTTCAGCACCAATATTAGCAGTACTAATACAAATATCTCTTTTATGTCTTTGAACTAAAAAAAAAAGTTATCGTATCAGCTTCTCTGTTTGAAAGACAGAATTAATGATAAGTGAGAATGACCTGTTCAGGGCCATGCATTAACCTTGCAAGAGAAACAGGAATATTAGCTGGATTCTTGTTTATTGAGCCATGGAGGGCTGTTGGAGCTCTTCTGTGTCCAAGAATTATGCATCTCCTCCTTGTATGAAGTCAAAAGCACTTGGCATGTAGTGGTTTTCTTGTCTGTGGCCTTTCCATGCTGTTATTTTAGAGGGTTACAATTTTAGTATTGTAGGAACTGTGGTGAACTTATATAGAAGAAAATGTTGATGCAAGGAATTGCTTGTTTTATTTTTCCTCCTGCTCTTTCTGGCAAGAAATCGGCCTTGTCCATGAGTCAAGAGGTTTTTGGTGTTCAAATGCATGGAAGAGCTGCAATACAAATATCTTGTGATTTGGGTCAATAACTTTGCATTAATATTTGCCATTGGTAATAAGTGGGTAGAGCCTCATGGGAAAGCTGCAAAAATGGAAATGTCTCCTTGTAGACATATGTTCATGAAACCAGGGTCTGAAGCTGACAGAGCAATTGGAGAGGTGTCTTTAAGCTTTACTGTTGGAGTCCTGAAACTCTATGAGACTTTTAAATTCCTTGGCATGGTGGGGAGGAGGGGAAACTTGGATCCTGAACTTCTTGTAAATCTCGGGAATATTGCACATTTCTTATTCAGCCATTGTATTTATGCTGCAAAAAGTGTAGGTGTGATTCTTTAACTATAGCTGAGAAGGCAGCCCTTCATTTAATCCCAGGTACTGCAAACTGCTTTATTCCCTACAAAGAAATAATTACAAATCTACATAGTGAATTCTTTTCTTGTAGTCTAACGGGACTCAACAGAAAACATGGGTTTGAGCATGTAGCTTTGAAATTAAGCAGTGTAACAGCATTAAAAAAAATATCCCTTAGAAACCTTCATCTCTGATTTTATTTTATATTGTTATAGTGCTCACGCTTCAGTGATTTCCTTTCATCTAGTCACTGGGCTGAAGAAATAACACAGAAAAGGAAACCTCTTGAGTTTCTGATGTACATGGTAAATGGTCATTTCAGGGACCATGCGCTATGGGCCTCAGACTGAGGGTTTAATTTAATTGGTTGAAATTAAAAAACATTCAAGCCTCATGAAATTATAACCTTTACGCCTGGTGTGTCAGCTACATCTGACACTAGCCTTGTTGTTTAGAGATGAAATCCCTCCCCTATTTAAATGGAAGCTCCTGTGGGACCCACATAAGCCTTGCAAACAGAAGAGGCAAGTGGCTCACTAGATCACCACTCAAACCATGGTTAATATCAGCAGCATTTCTTTTAGAAGTTTGTGTGTCTATGTTTATCTTTGCTATTTGAAAAATCTTGTCTGTTTGTTATCAGTATGCTCATATTTCTTATAAAATACATGTTTAAAAAAATTGCTTTGTGTTTTCACTGAGGGAAATGAAATAGTTGGAACAGAGATCCAGATTTGTGTGTTTCCTGTCAAGAAATTGGGAGCTGAGGTTCAGTTTAAATTTTTTTGGGTGGTAGTCTGTTTTACATGAGTTGAACTCTCTACACAATCATTTGTTGGGTGTGTTTTCTGATACAGTTTTCCCTTCTTCTTGGTTTAGATTATAAAATGCAAGAACATAATAATTTTTCCTGGATTTCTGTACAGTGCCAAGGTCGGGGCAATGTAACCTCCTTTGAGACTGGAGCCATTACCATAGTGCCAAATAAAAAAAATTTTCATACAGTATGTCTTGAGGTACAGATGGGACATCTTCAATGTTTCAGGATGAAGTTTTCCAAAAGGACCTGCAGGGATGCAGGTTCTCAGTTTCCACAGACTTTCAAATGAACTTGAGGACAGCCACCTTTAGATTCCTTTGGGGAATCATACTACTATGAAAGTGCCCATCACGTTTTTGTATGACACAGTAGTTAATAGAGATAAAATCCCTGCAAGCTTGTAGAAATGGGCTAGACCTTTAGGAGGAGATGTGCTCACAGAGATGCCCCAGCCCTGATTGTTTGCATCATGTTCATGCTGAATTTCTGGAGCCTTGCTCAAATATCTTTATTCTGTGAGAATCTGGGTCCTCAACTAATCCAGCAACTGGTTTACCACAACAGTTGGCTGTGATGTTCAGTGATGGTTTCTCATAATACCAGAATGTTTCTGTGGAAGGGTAAAAGCGATGTGGAAAGCCAATCAGCCAAAGTGATCCATTCCTTCTTTGTCGTTTGCTGTCAACAGATGCATCAGCTGCTTTTTCAGTTTTGTGTATTATATGGGCAGAGATATGATAGCTGTATATACTGTTGAGTTCTGGTTATCCTTAACAAAGATTTTAAGTAAGTTAAAAAAAAAATTCATGGACAGTATTTGGAATCTGGTGCATTTTTACTATATGAGAATCCAGAGGAGAAATGAATAAGAAGTGCCAGGAAAATGGGTATAATATGGAGGGGAAATAGCTGGGAAATTTTTGTTCTGAGTAAGAAATATGAGAATGAGGTGGTGAGAGATGAGAATGAGGTGGAGTTCAGCAAAAAGAAAGTTATCACAGCGGAGAAAGTCCCACAAGGGACAGTTATTCTTTGAGGTTCATTTCTATTGAATATCATTGGCAGCAATTTAGGAAGCTTCAGAGAACAACTAACACTTAAAAGATGACTAGAAGGTTAATGCCAGATTGTCTTAAAATAAAAGTTTGCAAAGAGAAATATTTTTTGATGCTGTGGCAAATTGTCCTCCTCTGCCTGGCTGCACCATTTTGTGAAGCAGTAGGACGTATCAAAGAAAAAATAAAAATTCAGAATACTGAAGCAGGAGTTGTACCCTTGGTTTTTTTTAAGAGGGCAGATGTTCAGATCCCAGTGTTTTCACCTTTCAGTGACCATGAAATTCACAAAACCCTGAGGAAGAGCCAAGCAGTCTTGGGAACATATGCAATGCCATGAATGTCTGGGTTGACTTGTTGAGGTACTTGGCCTCCGTAAGCTTATCAACAAGAACAGTTTGTTTTCTTGCCCTGTGGTGCTACTTATCCTTCAATTCTTTCATGAATAAGAAGCACAAAATTGGTGAAATTCTCGAACTATCTGATGCAAATGGACTTTTTCAAGTGTTGAATCCAGGTTAGAACTAATCCTCCATTTCAGGCTGTTGTAATATGTACAGCCAATCTAGTGCATTTATTATTGAAGCTGTGCTTGCATGTTTGCCCTTGAAAAATCCAAAAGATGCAGCAAATCTGTCCAAAAGGTCTTTCCAACTCAGGTCTGAGCTCTGATACTTTGGGAGAGCATCAGTGCCACTTTGTCATACGTTTCAATACAACTTTGCAGGGGGGAGGGATAAAGACATGATTTTATCAGGAAGCTAAGGCATTGCTGGTCTTCGATTATAGTGAGGTTTGTGCAGGATCCAAAATGTTGGCTTTCTAATCATGGGAACATGGGGACAGACAATCATCAGTACTGGTGATTTGCAGTGGTTGTAAAAGGGAGATAAAAATCCATGAATCAAGCGGGCCTCCTTTCACGTCCTTGCTCAGCAGGGCAGCCTGTGGCACCTAAAGGGGTCACAAGAGAGCTGGAGAGGGGTTTTTGATAAGGGCATGGATTGATAGCACAAGAGGGAATGGCTTAAAACAGATAGAACATAGGTTTAGACTAAACATTGGGAAGAAAATCTTCACTGTGAGGGTGGTGAGACACTGGCACAGGTTGCCCAGAGAAGCAGAGGCAGCCCCAACACTGGAAGTGTCCAAGCCCAGGTTGGATGGGGCTTTGAGCAACCTGATCTAATAGAAGGTGTCGCTGCCCATGGCATGAGGTCTGGAACTGGATAATCTTTAAGGTCCCTTCCAACCCAAACCATCCTATGACTCAGAGCGTGGAAATAAATGGGAGTCATTGCCTAACAGTCAGTAGATTTCCCCTGAAAAAATCAAGGAACTATCAGCCCTTCCGCAGCTCTGTTTCCAAGAGAAAAGCACTAAACAACTTCTTCCCCAGTGTTGAGCCCTTATAATGATAAAAGACAAAATGTTCTGCTGGAACAGAATTTGGAGTTGTGGGGCTTTTAGCTCCTCCAGGGAGTGGGACACTGCTATCTGCAGATTGAATCAATCTGCTTTGGAAGTGTGATGGTGAAAGAGCCCGTTCATGATAACAAAGCGACACATTGAGGGAACAGCCTTTACTTCTCTGAGCATAGATAAGATGGCTTTTTAAAAAGTGAGCAGGCACAGAGCAACTGCAGCCTCACCCAGTAGCAGTTTTAATCCTCTTGCTTGAGATTGGTAGAAGATTTGGCAGGTAGGAGGATGGGGTAAGTCTCTTCTTGTTATCTGAGAGGAGGACAATGCTATTACAAGCAAAGCAGCAAGAGAATACTTGCTTGATAACAGAGTTAAGGGGAGCTAAAAGATAAACTCTGTTTTTTATTGGGGGGAATAATAAGATTGTCTGGGCTAACTTTAGTGAAAGTTGTTATTCTGTCTCTGATTTGCTTGTCTTGGGTCTCTTGGGCACAGCACTGCAAAGGGCATTGCTACGTTAACCCATGGATGCTGTACGGGGCAGCAGAGGTCCAGCCACTTTTGTTTACTTCAAGGCACCCCTCTGTTTTGCTTCTTCCTAGGAGTATTTCCTAGGAAGTGTCTCTTAACAAGCTGATTTATGTAATTTTTATTCAGAGGCCTGTGCTTTGCACCCTTGGGCTCAGGTGCTGTCTAGGAGATACACCCATCTAATGAAAACCACCTCATGTGTACAGTTACCACACTTGTGTCATAGGTCTGTGCCATGTAAACTAAAGAAGATTTTGGAGAGAACTCTGCCAGAGATTTCCATAGCCACTGATCCCAGCCACCAGAGGGAAACACAACCATATGCATTAACCCAGCCAGCCATGTGTCACCTTCTCTATATGTGCAAAATCTTCTTGGAAAACTGATGTTCCCCAGGGCAGCTCAAACCATTACATGATAATAAGGTTCTGTACCTCAAGTACAACCCAGGGACTGCATTTCCCAAAGTTCCACCCAGCTGGTGTTGTGGGGGCTGCTGGAACCCCAATGGGCTGTTTTGTCTCTCTTTTGGCAGCTGTTGGTTGGAGGCTCCGTGGGAAGGATGTGATCCTGTCTTCACTAAGTGGGTATAGAGAGCATGGTCTGTGGTGCTGGAACAGAACAGGAATAGTCTAAAAAAGTGCTGTTGCCACAAACACCTTAAAAAGGCTATTTACAGACACTGCCACAGAAGGCTTTGCCTTCTGCCCTTCATTATCTAATGGTTTCTGAAACATTAGAAGAAGACAGCTGGTCTAATAACCAAGCAAACATCTTCCTGCTCTGAAGAATCAGCCCTTCATTATGTAACCTGCTCTTCCTGAGCTGAGTAGCCAGGCAAATCCCATGTGAGAGGTTGCTGAGCTGGAGAGCTTCTGCAGCCTCCTGTCTGTGTGTTTGTGCAGGTGGGAAGCCAGAGTGTTGAAGCCCGTACCTCTGCCTGGGGGCTGCTTTGCAGGCTGGGCTGGTACTCAAACCAGACACAAATTTGTGACCAGAGGAGGTTGTGTGAACCTTGGTTTGTACATAAACCTTGTCTGCTGATGCACTTGCCCATAAAATTTACAACAAACAACCCCTCAAAGGACAAAGGTCAAGTTTTTATAATCATCATATATTTGTCTAGAAATCTAGGGTTTCGTATTTTCAGAATTAGCAGAAAAATATTTTTTTTCATGATAAGCATTATCTCTGGCCACTGGGTGCTCTTGCAGGTATCCTGGGCTGTGGGCAGGCTGTCAGACAAGGTACCAGTGAGGGAGCTACCAACGGAGATGTGAGGTTGCCTGCTGCCTCTTGGTAATTTCTGGTGGGAGCGGGAGGATCAGGGGATGGCAGTGCTTTCCTGAGCCAGTGTTGGCACATGATGAAAGGAAGGAGTCCTTTCTGCAGCTCTGAGCCTGGGAGCACTGCTGTGGCCACCAGCTTCAGTGCAAGCTCCCTCCACATCTCCTTCCTGCACAGGGTGCCTGGCTAAAGCTGGTAAAGCAGGTGCTGCCCACACACTGAATGCCAAGGACAGATGGATACCCTCAGGGAGGGAGGAACATGGGCACAAGAGAAGATTTTTTCGGTCTCCACCATGGCTGGGCATGAGAGGGTTATCATTATCCTGCAAAATACCCCCTTGGAGGAGATGCCTCTCGCTGCATGGGCTGAGCACAGAGGCAGTGCCCATTTAAGACTGGCTTCTTGAAAAGCAAACCAAAAACGTGTCTATGAGAGGAGCCCAAGTCCCCGAGCCCCCGCTTCCTTTCACACATTTCCAGCAAAGCGCCCTGCGCCATCCCCAGAGCCCCTCTGCTCCCCCCAGCCCTGCTTCCTCCCCTTCCCCTCCCCACAACTATTTAATTTTGCTCTGGCATGAAATAATAGAGTGCTGTGTATCTATTACAGATGTAAAGAGATTTAGACTGCCACAGGTTTCAGTAGCACATTCAGAGCCCTAACAAAGCTGGGTATAATAGACTCTCCCTGCCATTATCCATTCAGCAAGTGTAATAAATGACTCGGCCGCAGCCTGCCATATACCACCCGGCCCAGATAACAGCTGAAAGGAGAAAATTAAATTTTGCTTTTGTTGAAACATTATGATTTATGTATTTGTAATATAGGCTGCGGTGGGCAATTGAAAAAAAAAAAAAGATTGCCGAATATACTTCAGGGTTACTGATTGTACCACAGGCCACTTAGAGTGCTAGAAATGCTGTTCTTCTCCCTGTGTTCCTTAATAATAATAAAATCATACAAATTCCCATTAACCTTTTTGCTCATGTTGACTTTATTTATATATTTATTTTATTATTTATTTTTTTTTTATTTCCAGGTCTTAAGTTTTGGTCATTTACTCTCAGCCTCATGAAAAATAACAGACTGATGGTTTATGGAGACAAGGCATGAAGTACCTAGGCATGTAAAAATGATGGATGTAGGTCAAAAAATCTATATATCATTTTTAGTATTTTTATAATAATTTTCTTTAAATGGGGTGGTTCCCCCCTTCCCCTCCTCTTCTTCACTGCTGTCTATAGAGTTGATGACAAGATATTCTGATATCCTCATCCTTGCAATATCTAGACCTATAAAAATAATTAACTTCTCCCACCTTAGAAATATAGAGACAGAAACAGGAGTGCTTCACCCTGTAATTTATAATATTGCAGCACCGTCCCTTAATGTTGTAATCAGGCCTGCAAAGTCTTATCATGTTGTAGAATATAATGAACTTACTTATCCATTTCAACATCACATTTCATCTTAGTTGTTCTCCACATTACTTGCTTGCCCCTCCTCTTTTCCGGAAGAGTGGCAAGAACATAGAAGTTTTCTCATTCTTTCTTATTCTTTTTCCTCACCTTCTTTTAGCTCAAGGCTTGAGCTGAGTCAACAGACTGATCCAGGAGGCTGGGGGCTGATTTGCCTCTGCTCCCTAGGAATTTAAGCATGTGTAGGTTTTACATTTTTTTTGGTGTGTGTTTTTAAGAATTTTTTAAAAATAGACATGTGGTTTACACCAATAGGTTGAGGAAGCACTTGGCTGCATGAGGAGATGAGGGACAGTGGCACGACTGGAGGCAGAGGATTCTCTGTGCTTCCCATGCTGTGCCCCTGTGTGGCCCTGTTGCTCTGAGCATTTGAGTCTCAAATGTTGCCACTGGAAGTGTCTGCCAGAAATTGAGAGGGATACTTGGGATGGAATGCTCCACCCCTGGAAGGGTTCAAGGTCAGACTGGACCAGACTTTGAGCAACTTGGTTTTGTGGAAGGCTTCCCTGCTCATGGCAGGGGGGTTGGAACTAAATGGCCTTTGAAAGTCCCTTCCAACCCAAATCATTCTATAATCCCACAAGGATTGTTCCTGTCTTCCTTTTGGTTGCCCAGTGGGTAGTGGAGTGGTGAATCTCTCTTTTCTGACCCTCAAAGCTGTCCATACTTAATGTAGGATTCATTTGATAACAGCTTATTCAATAGTGATGATTTTGGATTCTTTTTTTTTTTTTTACTGAGGGAAGTGTTCTTTTCTGCATTTTATTAGAGATTATAATTAAGAAACAGCTCTTGTCCCCCAAGATGGAGCTGGGGCCTGATTCTGACTCTTTCCCTTTTCTGTGTAGGAGCAATGCAAGGACATGTTGGGAGCCACGGCCATGGGGAGGGCCTGTAGCTCTACTGTAGCCTTTGCTCACAGCATCTCTTGCACTTTGATTTTTCAGAGCCTGGCACAGGCCTCTGGTATTGGGTCTGCCCATTTCTTGGGCCAGACATATCTAGAAATTTTAAAACCCACCAGCAGAAATGTATATTAAAGTCTATTTATTTTTTAAAATTCTGTGTGCATGGTGTTAAGCATTTAAATAACTCATATGATTTTTAGCCCTGCTGAACCCCAGGCTGCATGTTAGTGTTTGTGGGCTGGAGGTTTGGGTGTGCAGGGGATGTTTTATAGCCAGCTCATCTCTCCATCAGGTATTCTGCTAATGCACACTGACAGATATTTTGTGAAGCAACACCCAGTCTATTTATTGACCCCCTGCCCTCAAATGCATACATATAGCAGAGCATTCCAGCTTATATTTAATGCTGAAACATTTGTAAGTACTGTATATCCTATGATCTATTGGACTAATGAAAAAGAAGGTTTATCACTGCAGTCCAGTGTAAATCTGCGGATAACCTTACTGTACAGTCAATTTATTCCTTTAAAAGGTTTATTCCTTTATCAGGTGTTTGTAGAAGGTTTCACCGTAAGTACAGCAGGGACATAATTTGCTGTGGGGCAGATTTATTTGTTTCACAGGGTTATTATTTTAACAGTCTGATAATCACTATGAGTATGTTTCACCATTTGGTATTTCTGTGTGTATATGTGAAAGTGTGTTTATTCATTCCCTGAACAGGTTCATTTTCTTATCAGCTATTCATTTTAAAGAGTTTTATTACATATGCAGAGTGCGTAGGGTACTAGAGTGCAGTAATTTTATTAAGAGATTTATTTAGCGCCAGATATTAATTTAGCTGGCATTTGCTGTAACACAATCATATGCTTTCACCTGGCCAATTTTCTTTGCATATCACGGTTTGCTATAAACAACACTTTCCCTGCACTGCAGCCTTCAAATTCCATTTTTTTTCCTTTTTAAAAAAACTTTTTACATGGAACTTCCCACACTCTGCACCCTTTAATTTATTTTATTCATCATATTTGATTTTTTAAGTCTCAGTTTCAGGGAGAGGGGATCTTGTGAAGTGGCTTTTTAAAAATGAATATGCCTAGAGATTCTTTTTAAGAGGAGGTTTCAGAAATATCCCTCTAATGCCACTTAGGAATTGCTTGAGTCTCAGCACACAGCCAGTGACTCACTGGAGAGAAGCAGTAGGAGGAAGACAACCCCAAAACAAGACTCTGGTTTGCCCAGAGATTAATTTGGTTTTGGTGTTTGGTATGATTTAACAATTTTTGTGTTCTGTGAATATTAATTCTAGAAAGAAGAATAAAGAAACGATGCCTTAACTGTAGATGATATCTGTTTTTAACTTGGCATAAAATTAAGCTATAAAATAAGGGGAAAAAATCCACCTGCATCACTGGGTCTCATGCTGGGCTAAAATAGAGTCTTATTCAAATCTTCCTGATGTCCAGAGCTGTTTCAGGCTGATTTCATAGGAGGAAGGCTTAGTGTCTAGTTGGTGGCTTACCTTTCTTTCCCCGCAGAGAGAAAGAGCTGCATAGAAAAAAGCTGTGATACCTCTCTGCTCTGTGCTCTGAAACAGCTGGAGGTGATGAAGAGGCAGAGGGTGACACTGCACATCCCTGGGGCCCAGGTGCAGATTTCCAGGCATGTAGACTGCATTACTTTGAATTACTTACATGAGAAAGAGTTCTTCTGTAGCAATGTTTTTCTGGTCCAGAGCATATAGGAATCACTCAAAACTTCTGAGCTCAGTCTGTGCTGGGTCAGGCAGTTAACTGCAGGGGGTTATTTCTAGTAACTGTCCAGCACAGTAAACTAAACTGGAATCTTCTGCATAACACCACAGTTGCCTGCTGATTCCTTATTTGTCTCATTTCCAGAAGAATGTTTCATGATGCTTGACTAGACTCAAAAATGCAGAAGCATTTTCATCAGCAGCAGAGTCAGTAATGTTTAATGTTGAGTTTTCTGACGTCACCGTAAGATCCTGTACAATTAACAAAATCATATCGTTGCCTCAATCCAGAGCCTGGAGTCCATATTTATTCAGAGATTGAAACTTCTACTGGAGATGGAAACCTGTGAGAGCTTTTGAGCATCTACACAGCCATACTGAGATGAAGAACCATATCTGGGCCCTTTATTTAAATATTTTTTGATAGAAAGTAAGAATTTTACGTAGAACTTGGCAGATGACTTGGACCAAAGTTACATCTATTTTAAAAAGTTTATCTGTAACTGTCTTCTAAATATATATTTTGATCTCATTATGCACATTGGCTTTTACTTTCCCAGTACTTCTTAGGGTTTGTGTTATCCTCTAACTTTTTCTTGGCATTATTATTTTCCCATTTGCTGTACTGTATAAGCCAAATTTTCCTTGAATTGCCTGAAACTTTTTCAAGTAACAAGACAACTATTAAACTTAACAGTATTTCATTCTAATAGAGAAGCAATATAGCTAAAAACATGTTATCAATACAAGATCAAAACTATTGATGAATGCACAAAAGTAAATCAACATTTGTCTATAAACAGCATAGTCCATTTAACAGATGCAATTAATATAATTTAAATATTCAACCAGATATAACTTAATATTTGCTACTTCTTTTCCCATCAGATGTCCAGGGAATGGTAAAATAACCTCCCAAAATTCATTGTCAATGACGGTATTTATTTCCCAGATGTTTAAAGCAGGGAGTCAGAGCTGATCAAAGAACTCCATTTCTGCAGAAGTTTTGGGAAGTATTTTCTGGTTTGTGCTGAAAGACATCACAATTCTTCAAACTTATTTTCTAAAACAGACCTATGTTAAAATATCAGATCTGCACTCAAAAGAGCAGAGTTTTGTTTTGTTTCTTCCCTGAGATGTTTGAAGAATCCATCCTAATTCATGAAATGTTTTTCTTGATAAATTATTGAAATCAATATTTAACTGCAAAGCATTTACATTCTGACAAAAAAGTATCTTCATAAAAAGGAATGTTTAATTGAAAATCTTCTTAACAGCTCTAGTCTGAATGAAACTACCCATCAATTTGTTCTTCACTGACTCATTAGTATGATACTAAATTTATGACTACAGTGAAAAAAATCTGCTGTGGGTAATTGAACCCCTATTACAAAGAGTTGTGTTAAAATGTACTTAGTTATACTCTAGGCTAATGTTATTTTTAAAGTCTCCTAAGAGGGAATTAGCAGTTAATTTTTGTTTTCATAGTGTTAATTATTACTCTTGATACTGCCATACAACATCCTTGGATCATTGAGACTTTTCAGTGAGCCTGGGTTGTGACAAGAATGGTCTTTAGTGGGTAAATAGTACTAAAAGGGAGAAGCAGAGAAGATTAAAAATGGAACAAGTGGGCAGGTGTAACACTGGGTGATGGACCCAGAGTCAGGTTTTCCCTAGAAGATATTTGCTGGGTGAAAAGTGATGGTGATTTTCTTGGGAGTGTAAAAGACAACCCAAAGACAGTGTGGATCCAGTGTGTGCTGAGTTTAGTCTGGAACTATGTGAAAAATAAAGGGGTTTTTCTGTGTAAGTTATATCAGTTCAGACAGAAGTTTTCATAAACTTTCAAATGTTTTCAGTATACGACTCAAAGGAAAAGCCCTGATTTACTGGACATTATGTGCCTTCTCCTACCTGATTTTGGGAATTAAATTGCCATCAGGTCATCCAAAGTTTGAAGGAAAGTTGCCAAGGCAACCCCAGTGATGAGGGAACAAATCAAGGCACCATGGCCAAACACTAACATTGCTGATTCTGCTCTTTAAATAAGTACTGCATCAAGACCCCTTAATGCTACTTGTGAAGAAATATTCCTTTCATCTCAACAGAACCATCCTAATTTACATCCACCTGCTCTTGCTGCCCATTTTCTAACAACACCAGGACACAGCTGCCTGCTGTGCTTTGGCTCCATTTTAGTCTGAGACTAGAAGAGAGAGGTTAAGAGAGAACAAGTCCAAACATCGGAAAACCTCAAAAATCCCTGACTGTACACTGAGGTTACCTGTTTTATACTGCAAATATATGACATTGCCCTGGTCCATCAGTCCTTAATATATCCTTTTTCAGGATACGAATGTGATCGTATGTGAATGCATATGGATTTGAGAGCAATGACTGCTGGTGACTTTTTTTCTTTGGTCCAAGTGCTACTAGACCAGTGATAAGACTGTTTTGGTAGCCTCAGCTGTTTATTAACAGTGAAAGATTGCTCTGAACTGCATATACTCCAAAATTGTTTTTGCAGTACCAAGCAATGGTTCTTGCACAACTTCCCTGGACAGATTATTCTTGTGTGCTTGCCCTGAGAATTTTGGTAAGAGATAAGAAACGAGATTAAGACCATGCCTGTTTTCAGACCATGCTGTGATATTTAGATTTGAAATTCATGTCAGTACAAATGGTAAATGTTTTTCCTAGATGTGGCCTCTGCAATGTAAAGTTTTGGGTACCTTCACATTTTTTGATAAACAGAATTAAGTCTTTGCACAAGTCTTGAGCAGGTTTGTGAAAACCCTGTGGAAGTTTTCTTTCAATATCAACAATGAAAACAACAGATCTGTAGACTTCTAAAAGGAAATAAAAACATTTTGAGTTATGAAGTTATTAAAAAGTTTGACACAATCAAGGAAGCTGGAAATAGCCTTGTAAAGCAACTATTGAATTATTATTGCGTTTATACATGTTGTGTTTAAGCAATCATATTATAATTTTATCTTAAATACAATTATTTTATAGTCAGCATATAGTCAGAGATCAGGCCCACTCAGGGAAATAATCCATTTGGCTGTAAGGGTCTGCTGGAATGATAATCTGGGCTTGCTACAAGCCTGAGAATGGCTCAGAGCAGAATCTTTTGTTGAACAAAAGGATGCTCTGATATTAAGTCTGTTTCAACGGCTGAATCAAGCTAGAGCTTTGTAATCCCTTGTGATTTACAGTATCAGTTTAAAACTGAAATGTTATTTGATCAGATTTGAGGATGTTAACTTCCACCTTCTATAGCACTTTATCTGCATCTGACCATGTCCTGCTGAATAACAATTCACTAAAGAACGTGTATCAACCTGAAGTAATTTAAAAAAAAGAATTATGCAAATGATCTCTATTTGGCTGTGCAGTAAGAGATCTTTCAAAGAAAAGAATAAGATGTAATTTCAACACACTTAGAAGTGGTGCTTCCAGGGAAAAAGGAAGTCTTTGAAGAAGCAATTTGTAGGCAGAGGTATTGTGCTAGAATGTGCAAATTGATGATTATTTACTAGTGAACCTGTGAAGGAGAGAAACACATGCAGCCTTTTATCAATGGGTGGTTGCTGCATGAGAAGCAGAAATCATGATGTTTTTTACAGTGTCTATTTTCACTTCCATTCCTTGCCAAGATTATAATGTTGATCTCCCCATTTAAATTACAAAACTAAAAGAAATAATTTAATATGGCAGCTTCCTGCTCTGCAGAACCTTGAGAATCCGAAATGGCACTATGTAATACAGATTTTTTTTAACATCCTTCAGGATTATGAATTATTGTCAGCAAAACTATTTTCACCCAGCTAAAGGCTAGAAGATGTTTTAAAGTTTTGAAGGAAAAATTAAATCTTGCACCTCTGCACGGGAAAGAGCTCAGCTGAGCTCCTCTCCTCCTGAGGAGAGGCTTCAGTATGGAACTGCAATTGTATTCCCTTTTGCTCCTCATCCTCTGCCTCCTCGAGTCTTGTGTCTGCCTTTGCCTCTCTCACGTGGAAGAACATGGAGAACATTCCCATGGAAAGGCAGCTCTGGGTGCTTGAATCTCCAGAAGTGAAAGAGGCCTGGAACCCATCTCTTGCCTTGTGGGCAAGCCTGAAGGGCAGTTAAGTGGTGCAGGAGAGATCCCCATAGAGAGTAAAAGTTCACTAAGAAAGTTAAGACCTTTAGGGTATGGATCTTTAGAATCTTTAAGGAATGAATCTCTCCTTATCCCTTATGCCACTTGCCAGCTCAGCATGTGGTTGCATGGCTGAGAGCTGAAGCATTTGTGTGCAGCTGGGCTGTAGAAGCTATCTTCATTTTGGACTATAACCCCAAAACATCTCTCCAGACAATGGTAATGCATAAGAGCCCTGATGTCCCTTAAAAAAGAGAGCACAAATATCGTGAGAAGGCTTTGAAACCTTTTTTGTTTCTCTCTGGAGAGGAACATGCTGTAAGAATCAACAAATCAGTGTGCTTAACACTTCCTTTTATATATATATATATATATGTATGTATGTATTTTTTTTAAAGGGATTATTGGACTTTTTCTGGATTTTCCCTGAAAATCCAAGTAAAACGGAAGATCCAAATTATCACCAGTGCAAGAGACCCTTTCTGCTGTTTTATCTCTAAGAAAAAATGCTTTCCTCATGCCAGTCCTCTGATGTACGCATTGCTGTAGATACGCCACTGTTTAAAAAATGGGCTGTTTACTGTTTGGATAGCTTCAAAGAGAGAGTTTTTCCCCCCTGGAACAAAGCTCTTCCTTAGCAAGATAAGTACAAAGTGTTTAATAGTGCCTCTCTTCTTTGCTCTCAAGATTTCTCTTTCTCTTTTCCCCTTTATCTCTGCCTACTCATATGTATTTTTATGGGGACCCGATACGCCGGTGTCATACATTCACACCAGCTTAACAAATGATGCCACTTCCATGTAATTAATGGAAAGACACTGATACCATTAGGTCAGATGGACCAAGTGCTATCTGAGTTACTGCAAATGTCCCTCGCACAAACTCTCCCTTCCTGAAGGCAGAGAAGGGGTTGTACCATCTCCGTGCTCTTGTCCCACTGGGACCTGATTTTATGGACTGTGCAAGACAAAGGAGCCAAAGGAGGGGAAAGGAGTAAGGGGTTTCTGCTGGGCTGAGTGTACCAAACACCAGCTCTGGGGTACCAGCATTGGCTTGAACATAAGTGCAGAGAAAGCCCCACAGGACACAAAGGCTGTTGAGCTGCTCAGTAGAATCCTAGAATTATTTGGGCTAGAAGGGACTTAAAGACCATCTTGTTCCAACTACCCCACTGCCATGGTCAGGGACAGCTTCCCCTACACCAGGTTGCTCACAGCCTCATTCAACCAAATTGTTAAAGAATATCTTGTTGTTATTAACAATTTCTCTTTCTCTGCCTTGAACCATCCTGGATTATTTTTGGTATCTTTAAAATCTTTCTGGTTTGCTCACACGTTTACGTGAGCTACCAGAGCTGTCTTTAAATATTTAATATGCTGCCAGGATTTTTCCTTCAAGTGTTATAGTGAAAAGTTCCCTGTTCATTACCAGGTTCATACATTCTGTGGCAGAATTTTTGCTTTTGCTGTCTGACTGATATAGACTAGCCAAATCAATCTTAACATGAGCAGATAAATTCCAGGAAAACCATGACTAAACAAGAACTGCAGTAAATTATGTTTTTCTTGCAGTGAGCAATGGTAATCCTGTCATAATACTTGTGTATTATTTGTGTTGGGATGATTTTAAAGACCATTGGAAATAATACCCTGGAGGGGTGTAAATTTGACTGAACTACTCCATGGGAGTTTAGTCTGGTCTGTAGTTTGGGCTAAAGCCTGCTGGTTTCTTGCTCCTATCTTCTGAGGATCTCTTATTATTCCTGGCTGAAATGTCTACAGAATGTTTGCATATATATAGTACTAACAAGATAACATCATTATGCTTTTGTATTTTTTTATATGTTAGATGTTTTAGGTGACTAACATGTTTTATCTTACAGATATGAAACAGCACATCTATAACCTGCTACTGTATTGAATAGATTAGATATCAAAGAGGTATTGTAAATGAAGTAAGGTTTGATTATAACTGTATAAATGAATTGACTATCAAGAAATAGGACTACAGAAATATTTCTCAAAAAGAAAGAAAACTATGTATATCTTACAACCACTTTCTTTTTTCATTGTGGTTTAAATAACTAATCTAAATCTGAGAATTTTCTTTTTTTTTATTGTTCCATCTTTATTTCATTGAAAACTGCAGGAGTTTTAATAGACCAAATTATCTCAGGAACAAGGGCAAAATTTCTTTGCATCTAGATTTGCCATAGAGCTCTTGTTCCTCATTTCAGACTGGAATTGAATGCCTATTCTCTCTCACTGAGTAAATCACATCACCTCTTCAAGCCACACATGTCTTCATGGTACCACATATGATGAGGTACTTGCTTGTGCAGAAAAGGTTTGGGAGACTGAATTCTTCCTGGTTGCTTGCATTGGTTTATCTCATGTACCTGATAAGTACAATGTAATTCCAATCCTTTCCTACACCACCAGCAGAATAATTAACCAGGCCAAACTCCCAAACTGGTGTGTCACAACAGAGCCCCTTGTTTCTGGTGTGTTCCAGGCCATATGGAAGCCTGGGCAAGAAGACAGCAGAAGGTTGTAGGGTGTCTTGGATGCAGGGTGCTGAGGAAAAGAGGGACTGCTAAATAAACCAGATAACTGTTGTCATTGAAACTGATAGTATTTCTGTTCCCTTGGTGCCTCTTTTAAGCAGATTACACCTTTTCAGTTAGAGTCTGGGACAGCTTGATTCATTGGGCCCTTCCTGCACTCACTTGGGTATGATGCATTCAGATTACAATGCTTGGAAGAAGTTTGTTTGCTCTGGAGTGCAATTATAGTTTTTTGCTAGTATTTATAGAGCTTCATCTGATATATCATAACAGATTGCCATAAAAAGTACCAGCAGGTCCTGCATTCTGCTGCCTGGGTATTAAACTAAGAATACAATAACCATGTCTTCTACAGGCTCCTTGCAAGCCAATGTTTTTGATTTACCTAACACTTAATGTTTCTGTTCTTATTCTAATTGATCCTGCTTATTCCTTATTAGATTTTAGGTGTGAATAATTTGCAGTGCATCAGTGAGATGGGGGTGTCTCTGGTGGGTCAGTTCACTGCATGTCAAGCCTGGTGCCACCAGGCTTGTCAAGGAATGTCAAGGAATTGCTGTACTTGAAGTGTCAGATTTTTAAGCACATGTGTTGGATAATGTGCTAAAATGTGGCACAATTTTTTTAATTCTCAACTTAATAAAAATATGAAAATATTATTGACTGAGATAGGTCTGCCCTTCAGAGGAAGCAACAGAAGAGCCACAGAGCTGTGCTTTCTGCTTATAGTGTGCAATTCAGAAAGAATTAATGGGAGCCCAAATTTGCCTTTTTTTGGATTGAATGTGATAGTCTTGATATTTTCAATATTTTAATTTATAGGCAGAGTACATGTGACAATATTTCCCCCCCCCACCATGGGAAACAATTTCTGAGTGAATACATAAGCTATTTTCAGGTTGAACATCCCCAGATATTACTCTGCCTTGGAGGAGGTGTTTTCTGCCAGATTCCAGCTTAGGCCAGGCTCTGGTAGTATTATATTCTCAAAGAGGAAACATGGTCTCCCTGATTTGACAGAACTGATGCAAGGAGTAACCAGTGGTTGTGTTCCAGAGAGAATGAAATTTGGTACCATCAGGTGCCAAAGACATACAGAAGAATGACAAAGTAAGCAGGAGTAGAGTTTTAAAGCTAGATAGTTTTATTTTTCTATAATTAAATATCAAGTTTTATTACAATTTAAAAAATATTAAACCATTTAAAAATATTTCAGGCATTCTATTTTACAGGTTTCTGGAGAAAGTAATTTTGCATTTAAAAAGCCTTAATTTAACACAGAAACAGTGAAAAGTATTTGATTTTCGTCTGTTTTTTGTAAGAGGGAAAAGTACTCTCTTGGTTACCCATGTATTTTACTGTTTATAAATCATGGGAAGAAAACTTACTGACGTGCAAAAGAATATTTTAGATGCAGATGTTAAAAAGGAAAATTAACCTTTGCAGTTTTCGGTTTTGCTAAGAAGCTCTAATAGTGGTGGTAATTCCAGCCACAATGATAAAAAAAAATCCATGTTCATCATTTCAGAAACTGTAACAACCAGTTCCACCTTGCAAAACTCCCAGCACCATTCCTTGGAGCAGGACTTTGCCTGATGAGTGCTAAGGGAGAGCTGGTTCTCCATCACCAGCCCTGCCTGCAAGTAACACATTCCTCTTCCCTTTATCATTGAAGCCTGTTCTTCTGTCTTCCCTTTTTCAGTGGGCTTGTGATTCAGGGATACTCAGTTTCTTGTTTAGGCTTAACACCAAGATTTTTATACAGCAGGGGTTCCTGAAGCATTTATCTTTTAAGAAACAACATACATATACAGAATTGCAGTGTATGTGTTTTTCAAACAGCACTGAGAAATAAATGGGTCACTCTTGGTGTTTTTCAACGTTTAGTAATGTCTTTTTCATATCTGTCTCACTTATATGAGCTATTCTGCTGTACCCTCATACATTTCTTTTTTGAAGTTTGAGGAGATATATTTTTTGTTTCATTGTATTACATCAAAAATATTTTTAAAGAGAATTAATTAAATTGAAGAACTACAAAATATTCAAAGATACAGCATTCTTAAACTTGGGACAGTTTTTAAAGGCTTTATAGGATATAAAAATATCAGGAAACAAGTTCTTCTTGATGACAAAAGATGATCTTATTCCCTATCAAGGGCAATGATAGAACAGCAATCTTGGACAAATTTGATATACTTTGAAGAGCAAAACTGTTATCGGTAGGAATTCAAGATAAAGTTTACAGTAGAAAAGCCCTACTGACAAACTTAGCAAACATCAGTGCTTCCTATGCCAGAATGTATAAAATGAAATAGTAAAGCAGGAAGCAGAAGCTTAACATTAAAGGATGGTGAAAAGGAATTGCTCCTGTTCACATCCCGAAAAATAAAAGCATTCACAGGGTTTATTGGAGAAAAAGGAAATCTCATTTCCATACAACTCATAAAAAAGGAAAGCTACATTTCATAAATCCTGTGATGAGCCCTTTATGTCTAGTAAAGTTTGGCCAAGGGACCAAGGTAATATTTTAAAAACTGATGGATTTTCTTTAAACTAAAAAAAGAAACAAAAACAAAAACAAAAACAAAACCAACCAAACAAAAAAAAACCCCAAAAAAACCCCAAAACCAAAACAAAACAAAAAACCACAAAAAAACCAACAACAACAACAAAAAAATCAGGCATCCTCTTGCTCAAAATTCTCCACAGTAGATTACCTTTAAGTGATAAATGAACTCCCAGAGAAGATGAATGAGTGGCATGAACCCCTGTATATACTATTCACTAACTGCAGGAAAGATCTTAATTCAGCTGAAAGGAATTCTGTCTACGAGGCCTGTCAAACTAAAGAGACAGAGTATGGATGATTACATTCAGCATCTGAGAAACTTCAGCATAATTGAATCAACTAGGTTAGATTTAACTGTGGGAAAGATCAAATGAGTAAGTGAGAGGTGCAAGGTAGAGTGTCTTGTTCTGCCCTCTTGGTGACTGGACCAGAGAGGGAAATGGACTGTACTTGAATGGAGAGGATGAGGAGGTGGTGTTTATTCGAAAAATGAAGAATAGACAGTGGAGGTGAATTGGCAGAGAAGTGAGTGTTGAAGCTGGGACAATCAGAAAATCAAACAAATAAAAAACTCCACAGGAAACTGAATTAGGACTGAAAACTGCTTTGAATACAGGCTTGACTGAGTATTCTCAGCCAGCCCCACTCTGCTCCCATTGAAGTGAAAAGTAATTTTACTCAAGAATTTTACCAGGACGTGAGTATCAGAAATTAATCAAAATTAATTTCCTTGTAATACAATTGGCACAAGTATGGTGGAAATCTGAGAAATTATGCCAAAACTCTTGAGCTCAGTTTTCATGCTGGAGGGCTTCCTTTGGCCAGGATGAGGCCTGTGATGCCTTGGTTCTTCCCTGTTTTCCCTGCTCTCTCCTCCCCAGCAGTCAGAGGGAGGCTTGTGTATGCTCCTCCCAAACTTGGAAAAAGCCACTGTCTGGGCATATTTATCATGGCAATTTCTCATGGAAGGTAAAGAGGAGAAGGTAAAGATTTTGCTGATCCTGACAGCTATGCTTGTGGCTTCCGTTTGCCAGGGAGAAAGAGCAGTGTGGGTGCTGCACCAGTTTTTTATAATCATGTAGCATATTTCTAGTGATAAAAGGTAAACATTTAGCAGTTACTAGCTCTCCCAGTTATGTTACAACTAGTAGATAATATCTGTGTCTCCTGAATTTCCTTTCTGCTATTAGAATATGTTCTTTCAAATAGCAAACTGCCTATCACTTACTAATCTGGCCATTGTGTAACTAATACAATAAATATGTCTCCTGTAAAGTGCAGTGAAGTAATGAGCAATTTAATGAGTTAAGCAAAGAAAGATAGAAAGTGAAAATAAGAAACCATGGAAACTAGCCCACTAATCCTAGCAGAGTGCCAGCAGACTAATGAAGACAGACGGAGAGTGAAAATGAGAATAAAAAGGAGAAACAGCTCAGTGAAGGCAGAGATACAAGATATCTGTGTCTTTAAAAGATTTCTGTGTTTTCTCTTTGGACTAAGCCAACATTTCCCTTTCCCACAATCTCTAGAGAATGGTTTTCTGTCAAGGAAAGTGAGTCAAAAATGCTGTTTGCAGCCAGATCTTTTTACTGCCCTTTGATTCCTGATCTCCTGTCCCAAATCTCACAGTTAGTTGGAAATTGCAAGTAAATGGTAGTATAGAGAAATCTCCTCTTTCCTTCCTTCTTTTCTTCCCCTAGATTAAGAAGTGATGAATCAAAACTCCATGACCATGTTTCTGGCAGAGAACATAAATATACAATATACATACAACCTCTATAGATGCTGAAATAATCTTGGAGTCAAATGCAGACTCCTGTAGCCATGATCTCCACTGGGTTCTCTCAGACCAGAACCTGATCCAGCATGTGCTCTGCACCCAAATTTAGCTGGTGCTGGAATCAGACTGTCCTCGTTTCCCTTGTCTTTGGGACTTAAACTCCACAAGCCCAGTGTTTCACAACATGGATTTTGCCTTTAATAATACCTTGGAGTGACAGGATGCAGGCCTGCTCTCAAGATGTTCAGGCAGATCTTGAGACCGTGTCAGGTAAATGAGGCTGTTTATGAGGGATCTGTTATAGCCAGTTCAATAGTTTATAATTTAAGACTATGTTCTAAACTAAGGGTGGGGACTCTCATGTAGTGGGTTAATACATACATGACCTTTAGCACATCCTGACCTCCCTTAGCCTGAGATAATGTTCCATAACAAATTTATTGTGTCAGGGAGATGATTTGTCAGCTGGCAGAAGAAACTGGTAGGAACAAAAGGGAGTAGCGACTGAGAGGAGTCCGTTGGTTGGGGATGCTCTTTTATTTATTCTCTGCACCTAGACTGTAATTCTTTATGTGCAATGTCTGAATCCCCACCAGTCCTGTGACTGAGAGCTAATGGGCACTTCTGGCTTTACTTATCTGGCTTGGTCTTGTTGTTTCTCTGGTTGTCCCTTAACTCCATAAGCTGGTGAGAGCACAGCTCCTTGTCTGCTTGGCTCTGACCAGGTGCTGCCCACAGCAGCTCTATTTGCCATGCTGTAAGTTAATAGGTAATAATTCATCCATAAAACAAATTCTTCCTTGTCAGAAGCTTGGCAAGAAATATGCAGCCTCAGAGAATTTTTTGCACGAGAAATTCTCTATAAATTCAGATATGTAGATCTATTCTGATCCTAGACACTTTGGAAAGGAGAGTGAGAGTATTTGAGGTTTTAAGTCACTTTATTGAACTTTATTTATTTTCTCTGTGTTAAGAGATCTAAAAAGACAAAAAGCTCTTTACAACCAACACCTTGTATAATTTCAAACAGAACTGAAGTTTTTATCAGAGCAGGGAATATGCTTCAAAAAAGAATTTCTTGTGAATGTTTACTTGACTAAAAGTGACATTGAGTCAATGGTTACGTTTCTTTTTTCTGACTGCTTTGTGACTGTTTATAGACCTGACCTTTTATATATCTAAATGTGTTAGAAATGTTATAAAAAAGGACGTCTGAAGTGGATTTCAGAATCACAGAATCTGCTAAGTTGGAAGGGACCCAAAAGGATCATCAAGTCCAAATCTCCTGGCCCTGAACAGCATCATTCCCAAGAGTGACACCATGGACCTGAGAGAATTTTCCAAACACTCCTTGAGCTCTGTCAGGCTGGTGCTGTGACCACTGTCCTGGGGAGCCTGTTCAGGGCCCAGCCATCCTCTGGGGGAAGAACCATTTTTCCTGATATCCAACCTAAACCTCCCCTGACACAATTTCAGGCCACTCCCTCTGGTCCTGTCACTGTCACCACAGAGAAGAGATCAGTGTCTGTCCCTCCTCTTCCCCTCATGAGGAATTTGTAACTGCACTGAGGTCTCCCCTCAGTCTCCTCCAGGCTGAACAGGCCAAGTGCCCTCAGCCTCTCCTCACACGGCTTCTCCTCAAGGCCCCTCACCATCTCTGTGTCCTCCCTTGGACACTCTCTAATAGTTTAATATTTTTCTTATATTGTGGCACCCAAAGTTCCCCCAGCACTCGAGGTGAGGCCGCCCCAGCCCAGAGCAGAGCAGGACAATCCCCTCCCTTGCCCGGCTGGCAATGCTGGGCCTGATGTCCCCAGGACAGGGATGTCCCTCCTGGCTGCCAGGGCACTGCTGGCTCGTGTTCAACTTTCCACTGACCAGGACCCCCAGGTCCCTTTCCCTGGCACTGCTCTCCAGCCCCTCATTCCCCATCTGTCTGTATATCCAGGGTTGCTCCATCCCAGGTGCAGAATCCGGCACTTTCCCTGGTTGAACCCCACATGGTTGGTGATTGCCCAGCCCTCTGGTTTGTGGAGGTCTCTCTGCAGGGCCTCCCTGCCTTTGAGGGAGTCAACACCTCCTCCCAGTTCTGTATCATCTGTGAACTTCCTTAGTGTCCCTTCCAGTCTTATGTCCAGGTCATTTATGAAGATGTTGAAGAAAGGAAGGCTGAGCATGGAGCCCTGTGGGACCCCACTAGTGACAGGTCACCCCTTCTTTAGGACTTGCAGCCACCCGTAGAAACACACACTGTGAAACACAATATGTTGATGTGACCTTGTGTGTTCCATGAAACTGGAAATGGACTTTTGAATATGAAAATTTGCAACTCATTTGCACAGACAATCTCCAGTACTAATAGGGTACACAGAATTATCAGCAAAAAATGAGATGGAGCAAGCCATAGTGGGATTTTGGGGTGCTGTGTTGTTTTCTTTTACTTCCTTTTTTTCTTGCCACAATTTCTCTTCTCTTGGCAAAATGGGAAAGAAAAATGTAAAGGAGAAACAGAAGCCAAGGAAATAATATTTACTGATACAACACGTAGTGGTTTTTGAAGCCGAATTCAGGTAATTTTTGCTTAGCATTTTTACATATAAAAATTGAGGGTTTATATTTTGAAAAGGACTTAAAAATACTCAGTTATAATATGTCACTATCTATAAGCACAATACTGTTTTTTCATTTTTCTTCCTCATGGGATCTAGACCCTCATAGTCATATCAGCTGCTGCAAACACTTCACTTTTACGCAGGTCTTTGCATCACATTTAAAACATTGTAGATATGACACAGGATGAATAGCCTGTCTTAATTCTCCAGCAAAGGACAATGGTTTTAATTTAAGGATCAAGTTCACCCATACTTTTATGAAATTAGCTCTGAAATTATGTGTCTGCAAATATAATTCTGCCCTAACTGTGTCATAGTGCTACTGAGCACATTAATAAATTATTGCTGTCTCCTATGATTACAATAAAATATTTTAAAATGAAATCCAGAGATGCAATTAAATTAATGGACTCAAGGAGAAATATAAAGCTATAGGATGTAACAATGTAAAAGGCTATTTCATTGTTGTGTGAGCCTTTTGAGTATCAGATGGATTTTCATTATCAAGAGATCTGAATTCTTTTAGATCCCACTTTGACATTAAAGGCAGGATAGCATGACAGTAATGCTTAATATTAAAGTACATATATATTCCATAGCTAAGAGAGGATTCTCATTCTTGGATGAGCATTCCAAGCTCAGAGGGCTCACCCCCATTTTTCAGTGTATTCCTCTCTGCTCGCCCTGTTTTATGAACTTCACGCACTGATTCTGCATCTCCAGGGTCCTCAGTGAAGCATTAGAAGTTACTTCAAGAGCTACTGTAAAGGGATATGAATGATTCTTGTTCCTGGAGTTCACATTATTATAAAGTAGAGACATTGGGAACAACAAAGATGAGGAGATAAGTCTAAGGGAGGTACCCTGTATTGCTGTATTTAAGTTTAAAAGTGTTCAGATACAAAGGCACAAGTACTAGCACCATTGGTTGTCCTTCCTTGGAATCTCTTCCCTTGAAGAAAACTGGATTTTTCTATTGTTTGCAATACAAATACAAACACTTTATTGCAATGAGGATATGAACTCAAATCTAGGACAACAAATAATGTTTTCTATTTTTATTTTAATTTTAATCGTTGCAAGTCTCTGTTTGAAGGGCTGAGAATTTGGTAGGGGAAGGACATCAGGTTGTCAAATTGATCTCATGCCTACTGCTTGTGGTTTTTTATGGCAGTGTCTTTCTGGCAAATTAATCTCGTAATGATCAGTTTTGATTGTGGCCAAATGTTGTTCTGTTGTTCTATTTTTCCTGAAGAACAGGAAGAATTTTTACAGGCTCTGTATTCCTTAAGTAGTTTTTCAGTGCCCTCTGAAATATTTCGGTGTATTATACGAGTGATCATACATGAAGTATCTATGAAGTAAATCAGCTGCAGTGGTTCAATACCATTTTAATTGAATTGTCTTTGTATTTAAATTGAAATAGTCAATTGCAGAGGTATATTTGCCCAGGAAACCCAGTTTGCAAACCAAATTTATTCTGTATCTAAGAGAAAGAGACCTGCATAAAATTACAGAGCCAGGAGCCCCAAGAATTAGCTGTGCATCTTTCCCACAGCAGACTGCCCCTTTAAATCGGTCTCAGAGAAAGAACAGTGCATTTATAATTTAGTATGTCCTGAAGGAGAACTCTTCTCTGTGGGAGGATCCTCTTTAATTACAACTTCACAGTAATAAGATGAGAAATGAGCAAGCAAGAAAGTACTGCTGGAATGAGACATGATAAATCAGTTTGTCCAGGAAGCACGTTTATACCAGATCTATCACCACATTCAGCACGGCACTATCTTTCTTATTTCAATAAGGAAATCTCATGAAGAAATTTTAATTGCATACTATTAGGTGAAAGTCAATGTCCCATAATGAGCAAAGTGAAACCTGCATTTTTTCTTCCTTTATCTTCATGCTTTGAGTTCCCAAGGATTAACACAAAATGATTTGCCCTTAAATTGCACCCTTTTTTTTTTTCCTGTTCATTTGTCTGAAGGATGTAGATTTTAGGTAATTTAAAAGGCACCAAGCTTTTGCTGTATGCTTCATGCTTGCAAGTTGGGAGTCAGATGGGAAAAAAATTTCCAATTTTCAAAGTCTCCTATTGTTAAGGGTGACTGAATGGCAGCCTGCAATTATATGATTTCAATGTAATTCATTCAGTAGGGAAGAGGTTGGTTCATAGATGCCTGGCTTAAAAGATTGGCATTGCTGTGTGATTAATTTCCAAAGTTTGGAGGTATTTTCAACAGCATACAAAGGAAGCATGTGACAGTGACATTTTCTGGATTTGTGCTAGGATTGCTTTATAATTGAAGTGCTGGGCTAGTGGGGATCACATTATCATTGGAGGTTTATTTTTCTTAGGGTGAGTATATGTTTGCGTGTGTAAACATATAAAATAAAGAAATATGCATCCATAAATGCACATGTGCATATATGTATATATGAGCACACAGGCATGTGGTATGTGGAAGTTTACCAGGGGTTTTTATTGTGCAGATGTCTTGCACTTGTCCCTTAAATGCAGATTTTCAAGTGTTACTTTTTTTCTCTTTCACATAAGAAAGCTAATGATGAGGTTCATTCCTGAAAGAGCTCTAATTTAATGCTTGATTTAGGATATTTAAGCAAAGAAAAAAGATATTTGTTTTTTGAGTGAATTAAATTTGTGGATTATAATTACAGGAAAAAATTGCTATAATGGGCAACCGGGAAGTACTTTCTCTACAACAGTTTTATTTTTTTGGTCCATTGTTTGTTATGGTCAATGGATTCCCTAATTACTTATATTTAAAGCTGTGCCAAATCTTCATTATCAAACATCAAACCACATGAACCTTGCCCACATAGAAAAGAGCTGAAATGAATGAGGAATGAAAACAGAGTGCTTTCAGCTTCCTACCAGAAGGAAGATGAACTACATTTCTATTTCAAAGGACAGAGAAATTGAGGGCCACATTCTCTAAAGTTTAAATCACAAAGTAGTACATGCCATTTCCACGTCTCTTAACTGACTTCTTAATTCTGAACCTATAGGTTTTATATTGCAAGTTTTGGACATAACTGTACCAATCAGAATCATCCTTTAAATACACAGGGTCTTGTTTTTGCTGTGTTTTTGTGACTTCAGGAGGTCAGCTTGAGGAAGGAAGCTACACTGTGGGAGACACCCAGAAGTAAAGCTGGCAGTACTGGCTGGAGCTGATTCTAGATGAAGATTTTCTGTTGGTTTTTTTTTTTTTTTGGGGGGGGGGTTAAATTTTTATTTTATTTAATTTTTTTTTTCAGAAAAAGCAGGTTGCCTATTGTTATTGCTGGAAAACACACCAATTTCAGGAGAAAAGCTTCTTAAGATGAAGATCCCAGGGTCAGGTCGATATTCTTTGGAGTCTTGAATCACTGTGAAAATTCTAGGATTCAGAAACACTTTTGAAGTCATGGCAGAGGAATACCATCTATATAAATATAGATGTTTCTCTCTTTATAGATGTTTCTCTCTTTGATCCCAGTCTGAACTTCATACCAGTACATATGTCTTGAGGGATGGGCTAAATGAAAGAGAAAGGAGTAAAAAGGCAAGATATGAAAGAAATACTTTGAATATTTCTCTTGTGGAAAAAATTGTTGAGTGCTTGAAGCTTATGGGTGTTTAAACTCTATCCAGACCAGTCTGATGGTCTGTATGGCTTAGAAAGGAGAAAATTTAACTTGGAAAAATAGATAATCCCAGTCAGTACATTTTTCCCAAAAAGCTGGGAAAAAAGACACTACAGTGCCAAGAGCCTTATGCATTGCCCAGCACCCAAATTTTCATGGTGATCAGAAGCCCTGGGGGTGATTTCACGTGGGGCAAGGCAGCCCATTTCTGCCTTTTCATTCTTACCTGGTTTTGACTTGTGCTGAGGGGTGGTGAGGTTCCTTGTTTAGCTCAAGTACACAGTATCTCACCAAGGGTAGTGACATCTCTATTCATCTGGGTCTCACTGCATTCTCAGAGTAACCCTCTCCTCAGGATGGGGTCTTTAGGATGCCAAGATATCACAGGGCTGGAGATTGCTTTTGGCATTTCAGTACGCTGGGGTTGTCTTCTGAGTGAACCCAGCATCACTGCAGAAAAGTGCAGGGAAACGTGAAACAGCTGGGAGCTGGGGTTATGAAAAGATAAAAGCTGTTAAAAATGTCAGATTGCCTGCCTGGTGCTGGTGGCCACAGGCAGCAGAGCAGAGAGGAGGGGATGGAGAGGTAGGGACGGGGAGGCTCACAGGGGTTGTTTCCCTCCCTCAGTGCAAGGTGGGTTTGTGTGATGGACACACACCATGTGGGGCAAATTCTCCTCTCAGTATGAAATGATTGTCTATTTGTTCTGCTTGTGGAGCTGCCATTAATGCCACTGGGACTCGTGGAAAGAGTTCTGAACGGGAAGCCAAGAGGCACTGTGATTCAGAGATGAGCAATTTGCCCCATAATGTGAAGGCAGTTTTATGAGCTGTTTATTCAACTTGCCCTGCTCTGAAATTGAAACTCCTCAAAATGGCCCATTTATATGATCACCTGGTCCCACTGTATCACACAAACATCACTGCTTTGATTTTTTATTCTACACCTTCTGGGATGTCAGGGACACAGGGCTTATGTAAAAAGTCCTGACCACTGAGATCGGAATAAATGAAATGTTTATTCACAGAGCATAATTCTCTTCTCACAACCATTTAATTTCTAGAATTTCAAATTCAACTCCAGAGTTCAGCAGTAACTATTACAAAAATAATTTCAATTTTGATGAACATATACCCAGAACAGAACCATAATATAAAATACCTGGTGGCAAGTGCCTGTGATTTTTCTCATAATAGGGAAGAAAGGGACAACAAACAGGTCCACACTCTGTCCTATGGTACTAACTTCATAGTAAATAATGTCTAATTGCCAATGAAATCAGGTGTTTATGTATGGTTTTGTGTCAAATTTAGTGTCTTTTCAAGTATTAACATGTAAAATCCAGATTTTGTCCTTTTTTTCTTAGAGGTGAATTCACAAAATAATATACATGCAAGTTGAGACAAGAAACTAAAAGTTGGTCTTATAATGATCATAGAATCATTAAGGTTGGAAAAGACCTCTAATATAATCAAGTCCAACCATTAACCTAACACTGATGATAGTTACTGTCAGTTTTACAGTCATTTGCATGAAAAAAAAGAAAAAAATTCTGAAACTGCTCATTCTCCAGGATGAGATGGAAAAGAATGTTGGAGCATGTCAAAAGAGAAACAAAACAGAAAGATAACTCAGATATCTTATCACATATATTGGTGATAGCTCATCACCAATATGTGGGATAAAATAGAAGGATTTTACCCAACCTTCATGCATGAAACACAGAATACACAGATCTAGATTCAGGCATTTGCATCACATTGGTAATCAGGAAAGGAGAGGTGGTGTTTGGAATGATTCCTGACTGGAGGATAAATGTACCGAGCTCTTATTGCACGATATTTAATGTATTTATTTATGTTGCAGTGATGCAGATGGAGAATTTTCCATTTCAAATGAATGAGGCTGGTGGAATTTGTTACTATGTGGTGGCAGTGGAGTAGCCTTGGTGTCACAGCCTCTGAGGGCACCTGGATTCAATCCAGTTTCTGTTCTGTGCCAGTGGCTGAAAAAGACCTGTCTCTCCTATGCCACCACTTATTTCCAGAGTGTCACAGGCATGCAAAGCTCTGTGAGGGTCTCTCTCTCTCTCTCTCTTTGTCTCTCTGATCCAAAGAACATCCTAATTCCAACACAGAGCAGAAAGGAGAGTTGTTTTAGCTGTAGCTCTAACTGTGTTTTCAAATGCCCTGTTGAGTGGGGCTGACACTGCTGTAGGAAGCTTAGTAGAGGTTTGCCATGATGTGGGGTTTAGGTTAATGCAGCTGCTTAGAAGAATTCTCCCTTTGAAATGTATACTGGGCTTTTATTGACTTGGAAACCCACCTTAAATAACTAAGCACCTTTGTGATCTACTCTAGCCCTTTAACTATATAAAGGCTACTTCTTAGTTATTTTTATCTCTAATTCCAACATTTATAGTTAAAACTTAGTGTGGACAAGAACTAATCTATTTCAAGTATTTCTGCATTTTTAGTACAATTTCCTGGTTTTAGGAAATGTGCCTCTTGTTGTAGATGACTTTTACTTAATTTATTTAACATGGAGAAGTGAAGGTGGGGATTACATACACCAGTTTACACACTAATACAGAAATACAGAAATGCTTTAATTTTTCCCTATCTCAGTAAATGGCTTTCCCTTAAGTCTTAATATTCCTGTGATTTCTCTGTTTTAAAAGTTTTGAGTTTGTTAAAATTACTGCTAATTTGAATGTGCAATTCTCTTGTACTCTCTCTGAAACCTAATGACAGACTGTGCAATTAGAAAAGCTCTTTTCCAGTAATAAGTTAATTTTGTCTTCTTGCAGCAATATTGAAGAAAAGATCACTGCTATGTGATGCTGTGGTGCAAAGTTTGTGCAGAACATTGTTAACACCTGTATGGAAGATATGAAGTCTCATATGTTCAACCCACATTTGCTGTTTTCCTGCATGTGGGAGCACCTACTGACTCCAGGAGGTACTTTTCTCTGAGGGAAATCACCTGGCTTGCAAGTGTGACAATTTCAGTGAACAAGTAATCTGACTATCTTGGAGAAAATTGGTTCTTAAAATTTCAAAGCAATCTCATAAAATTCCTGCACCTACTATGCTTTCAATGTGCTTTGGAGGACTCATAGAACAACATGAAAAGGTATTTTTTCCCTAAAAGGATCCTTTCAGAATCAGAAACATGAGGACAATGAAATCCGCTAGAATCAAAATTTTTCCTTTCCCCAGATTCAGAGCTTTTAGTGTTTCCTGCAACACCTGTCCATATTGGATGGAAGTACATTTACAACCTAGAGAAGTAGAACAAGGCACTAGCAGGTAAGTGTCCTTAATTCTGTAATTAAAGACATCCAGTCCTGGCTGTAACGGTACTATGAAAATACCCAAACAGTTAAAATACCTGATTTTAGCAGTGGAAAAAGACCTTTATTGAACCTGAAGAATTCATTCAAGTCTTGATCATGGTGAGACCTTCAAGGGTGAGCTAACCTCTCCAAGGTGGAAGGAGGTTTCCTCCCTGAAGATTCTTTGACTCAGCAACCCATCCACACACCTTGTATACCCACTTTCTCAGCCCACTGAATGCAGTGATGAAAACTTGGTGTTATTTGACCTTTTCATCTGATTAAAATGCTTGGTGCTGGGATTAGCTGAGTTTGGACACCACCGTGGCATTTTGAATTCAGGGTGACTATGTAATATCAATTAAAATGACAGTGACAGGGCTTTTCTTGTACAACTCTTTAATACAAGCTGTACGACACAGAGGGGCTTGGTGGTTTCTTTGTGGCTCGTTTCTTTCCTACTCTCTGTATTTTCAACTAAGGGGACACGGTCCCCTGCCAGTAGATGCAGGCTATTTAAATGCTCCATTGGAGAGGGATTAAAGTTTATGCAAGGTCACTGGGGATGTGATAATTATAATCACAGGTTTTTGGCTCCACAATGACAGCCATTTGTTATTTTCGCTCGAGTAATTCCTGCAGCTTGGAGCTGTTGACAAGCGTGCACTGATTTACTGGCCCCCCCAGGTCCCAAGGCAGTGTCCGCTCTGAAGTCTGACACCTCTGCCTGGCTCCTGCTGCTTTCAGTATCTTTTCTGCTGCGAGCTGCAATACCGACTGAAAATTGGAGAAAAATATTGTGTTAGTTTATAATGGGATCAGAGAGAGAGAGAGTTGTAGGGTTGCTGAGTTTCTTACTACTCTGCAGCTTCCCCGCTCTCCTTCCAGGGCTGAGCATTTGTTTCTGTGTTGTGAGGGGATTAATAAACTACTGATGTGATTTACAGTGTGAGACCATTGGAGTATTTTTGTGGTGGAGAGGCCTTGAGAGCTTGGATGCAAAGATCAAGAGCAAAAAAATCCATTCTTTTGAGCAGCAGATCTCCCTTCTGTCCCTTCAGCCTCCTCATCTCTCTTTCCCTTTCTTTTTGATTTATGTTGCCTTATTTTGTTTGTTTTTGCAATCAGAGGTAAGAGCATTTTAATATATATTAAATGGTGATAAATTGAGAATAGCTGATGGGTTAGGGCCGATATGACATTTGTCTTTATGGGTGGCGAGATTGATAACTCATGAGTGGCATGAAAAAAATCAAGCAAAATCACTTAATAGGGAATCTATTTTTTGGAAGAGCATTTTTCTTTTGTGCAGGCACATGACTGCCATGATAGCTCTTTATATTTTGTTTATTCAGCTTATCTGTGCTTTCCCCAGGCCTCCAGTTTCCTTGTTCTTTTCCCTCTCTAAAACATCCCCATGTTCCCAATTTACATTTCATGCGTTTAATTCATGACCTTTCTATCTCCCCTGCTGAACCTTCAACACCATTTGGTTCCTTGTCTACAGCTCAAACTCACTCCCCTTTGCTCTTCATGAATATATTTCAAAGTCTTGTACATCTGGTCCACCATCTGTGCTCTCACTTCTGAGCACAAACCAGGTAGGTCCAGGACACTTCCAGATGTCACCAGAAGAAATGATGGTAGAGGAACAACTGGGAACTCAGTTTAATGCCAGATGAGTATACAGATGTTATAATTTTCACAAGATGCCTGAGAGTTTTGTCTAACAAGCTGTCCATGCCTAGGCCTGGAAGTTTCCCCCAGCCTAGCACTGTAGCCCTCTTTCTTCCTACTCTAATGAGCTGGTTTTGGATTTGTGTCTGTTTTTTCCTTGACACTACTAGTCCTCAGACTTTTTGCTTCTGCCTCTTTCTCAGTACCTGGCCATCTAAGGCTTTTTATAAGATCTTACCCACTCTTCTGCAGGGACTCTTGGTACTGGTGGTTGGTAAAAATATTCCTTTCTTATTAGCCACCTCAAATTTTGCAAAGCTACCTTGCTTTCATTTGCTCAGAATGACATTATTCCAGGGAACTAGGCAAAGAGCAAAGTCTGGCTGTCCCCGAATAACCAATATTCTATCTCCAAGTCTCAGTTTTACTCCCACTCAAATGTCTTCTTGCTGGCTTTCTGCTTGGTTTCCATTCAGTGCTTCTCCTCAAAGCAGCAAATAACTTCCTTATTTCTGCTGTGAGGAAATAATAATTCTTTTCCAGCCAGTTGTACCTCTGGAGAGGTTCTGGCATCACTAATAAGTGCTATATTCCTCTTGACTCTGTCCTCACTCCAGGGTGGAGTAGTTTTAAATTTCTAGTGGTGATTTTAAGACAGCTTGCTCCCTTTTCAAACCTCCCTCCCTTGACATTCACTCAGTTTCTTCTTTTGCCTCTTCTTCCTAGTATTTCTTGAAGTAACAGGTATCCAGAGAAATATTAGAGTCACCATCCCTGGAGGTATTTAAAAGACACGTGTCTGTTGTGCTCAGGGACATGGCTTAGTGGTGCCCTTGGCAGTGCTGGGTTAATGGTTGGACCTGATGATCTTTAACATCTTTTCCAACCTAAATTATTCTGTGAGTATGGATTATGTATGCTCAACAGAATTCTTCATATTCTTTATTCCTTTAACCCTCTGCTCTTTGTCTGTTGACTGTTTCTGCTTAATGTTGCACTATAGTTTCCAAAATTTGATTTCTATACACATGGATTTTCCTCTTCTGGATATATTTTCTCAATATGAGTATGTTACCCTAACATTTTGTATCTCAGGCCATGAGTCTGCTCTCACAGTGAAAAACATTTGATTTACCCTTGAAGTTTAAGGTAACATTTTTCTCCCATCTCTGGTTTCACCTCCAGAGCAACAGTAACATTTTACTTATTTAAATCCTGCATCAGCAAAGATCCTTATTTGTATTATTACTTTCTGAGCTACTGTAATCTTCTATGTTTATCTCTGCCTGCAAACTTGGCCCCATTTCATTATGAGCTAATTGAAAGTACTTGCAAAGTTAAGGAAAGTTCAGGAGAAAGGAAGGTTTGCTGTCTCCTTTTTATTCCAGTAAAATTGAGTGAATTCCTTGGTATTGTGTAGAGGTGTCTTTGGCAGAGGCATCAGAACCCACCTGTAAGGTATGTCAGATATGAGGCCAGGTGGGAAGTCACTGGTCTTCTCTGAATTTGTTTTTGCAATAAAATAAAATGTGAACTTTTAGGAATTTAAATCAAGAAACTCTTCTGAAAAAGTGGAAGTTTATCACCTGAAGCAAAGTATTTATCACTTAAGCAAAACTGTCTTCTTTTCCAATGCTACATTATTACACATAGAAGTTAATGTCAAGGACAAGAACCTGCCATAGTTATGCAAAATAACTATATTAAGAACATTATCATGGTAAAATGAATCTTTATGTATTTTAAGTCTATTAAAAATGGTGAATTAATTAGTACCTGTGAATTAGTAGTGTTTTCATCTGGGTAAAAGGAACCACAAGAAAGGAGTTTAATGGTATCAGCACTGGTGCTATTTTGTATTGCACAGTTCCTCACCAACCTCTTCATGGGCTGCAGCCTGAAATGCTCTCAGGGGCAGCCTTGGCTGCCTTTGCTTGCTCTGGTGCAGGGGCAGAGCTGAAATCAGGAGGCACAGGATGTCCATCACCACTATCAAGAAAATAGACATATCAGAAATGTTCCAGCTCACAAAACCCTTCACTTTGGAGATGAGTGCTCAGTGGGGACAGTAGCCTGAGCTGTCTTGTAAGTTGGAGGCTGAAAGGGAGCCTACACCTCAACCCTGAAAGCCAAAGGAAAGGGATGGTCAGGGAATGGGTGTCAGGAAATTACTGTGGTAGGTGAGAGGGGAGAATGGGAGAAGGAAATGTGGGAGAAAGTGCCTTGAAAACATGCATGTCTGCATGTCCAGTTCTTGTGGGATTTGGCTTTCAGCATGTAGCAGATATGAGATGAGATGTCTTGTGGGAGTTATGCAACTTGCTTTTTTAACCTCTATTTGGTCAGCTAAAAATGTCACCACATAAAAACCCCACAATTCACTTTTGCAGCATTGTGGACCATTTTAAAATCTCACAGTTTTGCCCCTGAGTTGTATGAGTTTTAGTGCAAGGAAAGGACAAAGTTCTGCTGTGTGTACATGTCAGAAATACTGGTCAAGCTGTTTCCCAAATAATCCTAAAATTCAGAACAAATTGGAAAAAAGCAATGTGCTCTGTATTCATGTGTTCTGCTGCATTTGGAAGAATGATTTTATAGAGCAATGAATTATGCAGGAATTCAACCAACTCTTTATTTCACCAGCCAGTGGTAGCAATGCAACAGTCAGCTTGTCTTACCTTGTGGATGTTCTTTTGCTGCTATTAAGGCATTTAATTTTTAGGAGGCAAATGCTCAAAAAAAGCAGTTTTGTGGCAGCATCAGCATGAGACGACTTGGGATTTGCCAGAGGAGATGGATGAAAGAATAGCTTGGAGGTGAACTTCCCTCTGGGACTCTGGAAGATGAATTAGGTGAATAACTTGTGAGTTCCACAAGTATGTAAATGTCATTTTGGCAAATTCTCCTTGTGCACAAGGAGGTCACTGTGTGTACAGGAGCAATTGCTAGCTGGTCTCCCAAACATCCAACATACAATTACCTAGATGAATCAAATGTGTGGAAAAGATCTCAGTTTAGACTCTGAAAGAGTGGTGTATTCTGGTATTTTATTAGTAACATTAATATGTAGGAAAAATGAGGGTCAGATCATCAGAGATAAGTGCTGAGCCACACTTTAGCTGTACCATGGACCAACAGGAGCATAATTCCAGTTTTCAGTATATAAAAAGCTGTTATCAAGAGCACTGTGATCAATTTCTTCTGTTGAACCTCATGCTCAGCAAGAATTGATTGGGAAGTAATAGACTTAAATGAACTGAAGAATATTTAAGATTTACTTTAGAAGAACTTTCTAACTGTAAGGACTGGTAACAATGGAACAGCTGAGTTATTGAATCCCCATATCTGCAGACTTTCACTTTCTTAGAATGAGAAATGCTAGGATACCTGTTTCTGGATTGGAACACATAAAAGGGTGAGATTATTTATTTTTTCTTTGCTTTGTTTCATTCCTGCAATCATGATCTAGACTTAAAAATAATATTCAGTACCTTTCTCACCTCCTAACCTTTCATGCGTGAAGTTCTCTACTTTTTATTCCCTGACTGACACCCTTTTTAGGCTTTACATAGGTTCTTTGCCCTCCTCCACTGTTTTTGTGGGTTCGGTTCTGGGAAAAATGATGTTTGGTCCAATTCTACTTCATTCCCCAGTGCAGCTGTGCTGGCAAAGTAAGCCTTCCACCAACTCCTTAGTCCTGAGTGATACAGTGTAGATGAACGGTGCTATATAAATGTAAATTTCAATTCATTCCCTTCGTTTATTCAACAAGCTATCAACACAACCTTGTCATTTCAATTTTTCACACTTTTTTGTGGGGGTCCTCTGTCTCAGTGAAGTCTCATTTCCTCAGCCCAGTGCCAAAGGTGACTAGACTGTATTAGAATTTACAGTCACATTCTTTTTTTAAGTGGTCAGATGTAACGAGAAGCAGGAGGAAGCCAGTTGTAGCCTTTTCCAACCTTTCCCTTAGATTCATTAATCAAACCCCAGATGAACAGGTAGTGCTGCCACTTCCACCACTGCGCAGCTACAAGTATGTGCCCTGTTAGCTGTATTTTTCAAACTTTGGTAAGTGATGTACTTTAACACTGTTCAATGTAAATACTCAAAAAATATTTACATAGGGAATACTAAGAATTAAAGCCCTACATGGTGGGGAGGGAAACGCATTACAGAAGAATAAACTTTCACACCACCACCCCTTTCCTATTACTGCCAGAAAGAAAAGATACTTTTGCTTTTGCCATTCTGCCCAGGACTTTTCCTCACACAGATAGTTGGAATATAGATTTTGCAGGTGAAAGTATCCTTGTATGTACTTACACAGACTCTAACTGAGAGACACCTGTTCTTACATCAGCAGCAGCTTCCCAAAGAACTAATATTAACACATTCAAGAAGAAAAGGATGAAAAAGGTCCTTCCACAGTCCCCCATTGTATTCTGGCCATTTCATAATTCTACATTGTTGTCTAAGTGCAAAAGAGCCCTCTGCCAGTTAAAATGTCATTTTCACTGATATGACTGGCCATTATTTAGTGTCTTTGAGTTTTTTGAGTCTTTTTGCCCTATCTGGCCTGTTTGCACCTTGTCTCTTGAGATCCTTCCAAACACTTTAAGCTACCCCACTAAATGTGGTTTCACACCAAATGGATTTTATCCATTTGTCCTTACAAAGGACAACCAACAATATAATAATATAACATAATGTATACATGGGTTGGTCAATTTTCAGCCCTTTGTGGAAGCTGCACAATTTTCCCCAAGGTGTGTATGTTAATACCACAAGAATCCACATTATGTGGAGTTAGAAATACTTGATTTTGATCTGCTTTAGCACAGTGTCTGCTTTTCAGATAGAATTTCTCTACCAACTCCTAGAGACACTTTTCTGACATCTTACTTCTGAGCCCTACAGAGTTGAAAATTATCTTCTTATTTGTCTTAACCTCTCATGCAATCTCCCCTTCTGTCTCTGCCTCTTGTATTAATTTTTTTCTTTACACTCTCTTAACTTCCTTCTGCAATCTTTCTAGTCCTCCTCTCTATCTAATGTTTTATAGCTTGCATATGCCTCTTTCTTAAGCTTAATTACTTTTTGCACTTCCTACTCCTAGTGTATTTATTGCTTGATAGCACACATAAGCCTTGGCGTATATTCATTTATCTTTGAACGCTTCTCATTTGCCTTTGGTTCATTTGGTAGCAGTTCTGTACCTCAGCTAGAAGTCTGTGGGTTCAAGATTCACCCCAATATTAGGAGTGTTTCTTGGGGGTTCATCCTGCAGTGGATTTATAGCTCTTTTGGATACCATACTGGTGATTTCAGGCAGAACCTTCTATAGGCATTTCTTCTGCACAGCTCTGCTGCTTGCCAAATTACCTAGGCAGGTAAAAGTTAAAGACTCTACTGTATTTTATGGAAAGAGTAAGATAACTAGTTTTCTTGGTTAGTACTTTGTAAACAAAAGGTTTCCAGGGCCATCACAGTACATGTGAGTTATTGTTAGCTTCTACATTGAGTGATTTTCATTATCAGAACCCCGCGGCATTTAAGCAGGACAATTAAACAGCTTTCTTATGTAGAGGCGTTGCAAAGAAATCAGTAATTTATTCAACCCTGTTTAAAAGGCACCAACCTAGGGATAAGAGCCTCATATGTTAATCTTTTGGACCAGCTACTCCTCCTGGTGTTTATTAAAAATAAGTCTTGATTCAAATTACAGTGTAGGTATTGGACTCACCATATTTTTATTTGCTAATACAACTGATGGATGCTCTGCCTTCTTACAGCAACTTCAAATTCATACCTCTCTCTATTAAAATTTTCAGACTTATCTGAGTTTACCTACCTCAGTGGTTTTACATCAGTGCAGTCAGAACCATGAGCAGTTTTACTTCACACTAGTTTGTAATAATAGACAAGATGGAGGACCTAAAATGGTCTCATTCTCTGTGGTTTCTGTTATTTATAGCTGCCTCTGACCTACCAGGCTTTTTTTTCCCCCTCCTGTGCCAGCAAGTAACATTGCTATGTTCTATACTTATGATGATGAGGTTGGCTTATAATAATATTATTACTTTTTTTCTAAAAAAAACAAAGAAGTGCCTTTGGGTTCTTTTCTGAAGAATTCATCTTTGTGCCATTCATTGTCACATTTGCACGCTAACCTCTACCTCTGGTTGGAAAGGGTGTTACTGGAGAAAGACTGCATTACAGAAAATTGCACCATAAAATAGCCATCCATATCCTGGTCAGATCCATGTCTGACAAAATGGTATGTAATGTTCATGGCAGGTGGATGTTAACTAAGATTTGCTACGCAGTTTTGGATATGTCTGCTCTGGATTTTATACTGACTTCTGTGGGAGAAGAAGCATGGATTTAAAGTCACAAAATTAGCGCATAGAGAAGGTCAATTGCTATTCCTCATTATGCTGCTGCTGTTCACTGTCCTTGTAGAAAGCCACAGGAAATCTGATGAATATATTTTTAATTATGTTTTGTTATAGTAAATGACACCAAAACTGCTTCTGATGATGTTACCCATCAATTTAGTGGAAGATAACCCACAGAAACAAAAATAAAAACCGAGTTGGAAATCTACAGCTGATTTATAAATTGTCTGCTAAAGGCAATTTGCTCTCTTTGTGTGCTGCATTTACCCAATTGCTGCTGAAACTAATTGCTCTTTTCTGGGCATCCTTTAAAGAAAAAAAAAAATATCCAATGCCACGCAGCAAAATAAACAAAAATATGTGCCAATGTGAAACAGCAAATTGTAATCAGAGTTCCCTGCTAATTATCGGCTGCTTATCAGAGAATCGTGTCCAACACGCAAATGTAATTGCAAATGACAACAGGAACACGGCTATGACAAGCACAAGGTGGAACATTTTCAAGCACATAGAGAGCTCTGGCAGTGTCAAGGTCTTTTTCAGGTCAGATCCCCAGCAGCTGATCTAGTTCTGTGCTGAGGGTGATTCAAAGGTTAAGTCTTATACCAAAGGGCTATTCTGGTCAGACACATAATTGGAATAACAAAGTCAATATATGTTGCTGGTTGTGGGACACAATCTTCATTTGATCTCTCACACGGCAGATTAATTAAGTGTTATCAATTAATGGCCTGGTAAAAGTGAACACCCTGTTAGTCAGTTTTCCAAGTAGTGTCAAACATATGCAAGCCCTGGGGGGGAAGGAGAGGGTGGGGGGAATCACCCCCGAACAGCAGCACTGCTTTCCAAGAGCTGGAGAACAAAAATAACAATAATATAGATTGCAAATGTAAAACTACATAATTAAAGATATTTGTCATTGGTTCTCTTTTTACAGTGACGCTGAGCTTTGAGTGAAACTGTGTTTGATTCAACCAGGCTCTCACCAAATCCTTTTGTGAGAAATACATTATCCTACACCAGTACACATCAAGCAACATGAGTGGCTGGGAGATGAGATATTTTGAGCACCGAGGGGCAGTACCTGGAGGAACAATATGATGGCCTTCCTTCACCCTGTTGTGACTGCTCAGGTGAGCAACAGTATTCATTGGTGTCAATAATTGATGGTGCCAATGCATAGGTTTGCCATGTCTAGGGTGCTCACCAGAGAGAAGTAGCAAATGTGTTTCTAAGGTTGGTGTAAAGAATAGCTCTGTGTGTGGTGTTTCTTTGGGTTTTTTTTAACCTATCTAATAGATTTTGCATTTCTAAGATTTTGGGAGTTGATTTGCAAAAATAACCCAAGCACATGAAAGCATCTAATCTGAATTGCATTTATTGGAGAAGTGTTTTGGGCAATAAAGCAATGACTCTTCAGCCCACCCAGCAACAACTAGTAGAGATGAAATTCAAGCAGTCTTTGCTGCTCTTCCTTATTAAAAACCTGTTTAATTTTGCAAGTGCACCCCCAGAACTTGCTCAGGTGTGAAAAGGCATTCAGGTTGTCTGCAAATACAAACTGGAGAGATCCATTACTTAGAGAGGGTTTATCTAAAAGGTGTCTGTTAAATATTATCGATGGCTCTTAATGTAAATTTCCCTGATAGTATTAATGTTTTTTGGGAATTTGGGTTTTTTTAGTCCATGCAACAACAACAACAAAAGATAAGGTTTGTCTCCATGTATTTCAAGTACTGGTGCTGTTAGAGATATCTGAGTAGCTGCACAAATAGATGGACCTGGCTTAGAATAAAGCTCTTTCTCTTGCAAGGTGAAACACAAATATCTTTTTGTCTCAAGGTGGTTTCACATGCTGCACAGTGATGTTCCAGTTACAGCTATCCTACATTTTCATGCAAGTATCTGGGGAGAGGAAAAAGCAGATGCCAGTTCAGACCAGAGGGAACCAGATGTGATGTAGCCTGCAGAGGGTTGGGCTGAAGATTGGGGAGACTTTTAGGTTTGGGGTTTGGGTTTTTTTTTTGCTTTTCAGTAATTGCATTTGTTGTTCATGTTTTTTTGACCAATGAGTGGATAAAATTGTAGACCAAAAGAGGTTCTAGTTTTCAGATGATAAAAAGGATGTGGTATCTAACCGTTATTAAGACATTTTTCAGCACCCTGTTTATCTGTCCTTTTCCTTCCTCTGAATTTTACCTGTTTCATTAAATTGTGTTGTTTTCTCTGCATCCTGACGGGTTTGGATTTTGCCTGCCCTGGTTCTTGATTTTGCAGATTTTCCAAGATTTTGTGATTCCCCCAAAAGTCCTATATTGGATGTTTTTCCAGAGTTTCTGGGACTCTGTATTTTGGATCATGGGTGCTTAGCACATTTTGTAGGATCTGGCTATTAGGACCTGCTCAGCTGAATGGGTTTCACAGAGCCTTCACTACACACTCCAAAGAGAACAAAAAGTTTGAAACATTCCCTGCACCCAAAGAGCAGAGACCCAATGACCCATGGCAGGCCTGGTACAATTATCCATACTCCTCCATGGTCAAAGAGAAATCTTTGGGTTTACCAAGCCAGTACAGTTAGAACATTCTAAAATATCCAATTTAAGGGTCTGGGTTCTCTGATGGCCTGAAGCAGATCGTATCCTCCCACCACACAGTGGCTGCTCTGAGTGATTGATGGCCAAGCAATGGTAGGAGAATGGTTTCATCACAACTTTCCTTTGTAAGACAATTCAACTCTTGCTAAATTGCTTACCTTTACAGACTCTCTATACCCATTTTGGTCACTGAGTAATGTACACTCTTCATCATAATTTTCATTATATTTCTTGATAGAACAATTTGTAATAAAATCACTTCTAAAAATGCACTTCCAAGTTGCAGCTCTATTTTTAAGGCAGAATAATCTTCCTCAGTTTTGTCTCCATGATTAAGCATCTCAGTTTATTTCATGTATTTCTTCATTCTTTTGCTTTAACATAAGCAAAGGAAACAGTTCCCCAAACCTTCACTTTTCAAAAATATTTTGACATGTGATTTACTGAAGTTATCTGATGAATTTCAGAAGAAATATATGTCTTCTTGCCTTCCTATAATACTATGTGTAATAGCTGTGACTGTCTGTGTTTTTCCACATTGATAAGATGAAGAATGTAGAATTTCTGCAGTCTCCATTTGTTATTTGGAACAAAAGGGATAATACCTTTTTCTGTAGCATTTGCCACTTTCCTGTACTCTTTACAGCTTACTCCTTTTCCCTGCTGTTGGCTTGTTTCATTGGCCACATCCACAATACAGAATCTGTCAGTACCCAGATAATGTTGTCACCTCTGCAAACATGTTTCCTACTGACATTTCAGTATTGATAGAGAGAATGGCTGGAGCATCAGTGCACAAATTCCTGCCACATTGCTGTCAGGTTGTCCAGGTTGGAATGAAAATCAAATGGGGACGATGTGGGTAGGGGTCTTCTCCTTGCTTTGCAAAATGGGCTAAATTGCAGGTGGATGCATTTCCAGTACTGGCAGATCAAAGCCAGACTCTCAACTGTTTGCAGCTGGTTGAGGTAAGAAAATACTGAAGGCACATTATTATCAATTGCAGACTCCTGAAGACACTGAAGTTTGCTGCTGCTGAGCCCCTGGAAAAGGCTTTGCAGTCAGCCAGCAAAAAAAACCAGGCAGCAGTATTAAAACCTTTTAGTTGGAATGTCTTGTGGATCTTTAACTTATGGTGTCATGGTGGGTTTTTTGCCAAGAACTTCCACATATTAGGATAGGAAACTTTCTGCTAAGCTTCTCTCAACAACCTTGTCTGATGAGATCCTGAGCTCTAGCTGAAAAAATACTCCACTGTCATATTTTCTGTACAGTCTGAGGGATGCTTTTTGGTGCAGAGGAAATAGTTGGTGCCTTTGAGTGAAGCCCTTGACCCCTGCTGCAAGCAACTGCTGAGTGCAGAGTATGTCATTCCCCCTTCTCAAGCCACTTCATGGGTGAGGATGCTCCCTCAGCATCTGATGTGCTCCTTTGAAAGTGCTCCTTTGAAAATGGCACTGAACCTACAAATAAACCTACCTTTTCCAGCAACATGAGACAGAAGCACTGTTGTCCATGGCAAAGAATATCACAAAAGGAGGATTTATACACAGTTTAAGCAGGAGATCCTTAGGATTCTTACTGTCTGTCACACCTTCTCTGTTTTCTACTCTGCCACATCACAGCCTTTAATACAGACATTTTTTTATGAAAGTAAACTCAGTCTTATTTTTGCCTGAAGCAAATGGATTGGCAATGCAAGCAACAGTGAGGTTCGTCTTTATGCCAACAGCACAAGGACCTCCCCTGTCAGAACAATGCAAACCTCTGAGTTATATACATAGAGCAAAAAGATGGACAAAAAGAGAGATAAGGTCTTATGATGTGAAGCAACATCTCCTATTTTCTGTTTATCTGAATTTTTTTTTGATTGCTTCAGCAAGGTCACGCCCCGCTGCCAAATTAGAAACAGGCAGTTTCAATTCATTTTCTAGCAAGAAAGCTGGATTTTTGATAGGAACTTAATTATTTTTGAAAGAAAGCATTAAGCATCCCAGCCATAAGTTCTGAAAGTAAATGGTGAATATTTTTTTTTCCAGTACCTAAAGGAACGTCTAACTATACTCTGACAAAACCTGCCTTGGTTCAAAGAAGCTCTCCTACCTGCAGGCATTTATTTCAGTGGTGGTGTCTGCCTGCTTGTCTGAAAATGTAAAACTCCATAGGAGACAGGCTCTGGAGGGTAATTGTTCCCCCAAATGAACTGGCACATATTTATGCTGCAAAAAATTTTACCATTTTAATAGAAAAAACAACCAAACATCTCACATTCCTATGTAGTCCTAGAAGTACCCTCTATACTAAGAGTTTCATTGATGTCACTGCTGCTCTTCTTGCAGTAAGATGCTACTTCATCCTAGAAATACTGGGAGAATCCCAGTCAATCTCTGATAACCACTCAGCTGTGCTTTGGCAGAATGAGGAGGCTGCATGACTCAATAGCCACTTTACATCATCTTATTCTTGATGTAAGGATGTAGAGACGTCCCTCAACTCCAAATTTGGGATGAAAACCTGAATTTAAGCTTAAAAACAATTTTTTTGCTGGGAATAAAACTACTGTACCGTTAAGAAGGAAATTTTCTCTGGTATCCTTACAACTACATTGGAAGTGCAGACCTACAGTGTTTCTGTGCTGTTGAAGTGCTCTAAATGTAGACAGAACCTGAAGTTACTTCCCAAGTTGATTTGCTTAAACTATTCCAAATGCCTTTGTGCAAAATCTTACACAAATGTAAACCTTGCATATATTGCTTCAGCTTAAATGGATTCCTTTCTGAATTAAACCAAAGTGAAATAAGCCGGGCTCAAATTGATTTAATATTGTCCACGTGGATTTGCAGTGGTGTGATGAAATTGATTTAAGAGCCTTCCCTCAGTTAAATGAATGCAACTTTTCTTACAGTAGGTTCTAAGTGTCTTGAGATCTAAAATTCAGTTTTCCAATGTATGTTCAAAGAATCCCACTTGGCTTGTCTTCTGAATAAAAGGAAGAGCTTGCCCTCCAATGGCCTGAAGACTTACATCAATACAAAACATCAGTGTCCTTTTACATGATCGTGTATTTTGTGTTCTGATTGATAGAGAAAGACAGTATTGTACAAGTAACCATGAAAAAAAAAGAAAATTTAATCTTAGGGTTTGGACTATGACACCTTTTAATTAATGATCAAGTCACACTGACCCAACATAACAGAGAGGATGTATAACTTCAAAGTAAAATAGATGTGGTTAGACTAATGATACAAACTACTTCTTGAATTCTATATTCTGAATACACACAAATCATTTAGATATCTTATACTTTGTTGTACTGTAAGGGGAGATGCACCCAGTTTAATTGTGTCCCATTGATTTTTTTTGCCTTTTGTGAAATTAGCCTTGTTTGGCATAATGAAACTTTTGTTTTCTGCAGCTCTTCTACATTGTCTCTTTTAAAAAATTCACGATTTACTCCTCTGCACTGAGCAAAAATCTTTCCTTAAAAATGAGGAAAGCACAATACCCTCTATTTCTGAAATCATTAGAATTGACTTTTAGACAATCAATGTGTTAAATGATGTAATTATCCAATGGTCCTTTCCCCACTTAAACCAGTTTGAAAGTTAAAGGTTTGTTTTAGATCAATTCCAACCACTTTGTGTGCAAATTGCACAACTGCCTTTTCCTTAACGTATCTCACAAATCCAATAGTGGCATGTCCATGTAAAATGGTTCTCTGATGAGTAATTCCAAGTGGGAATATGAACTTGTCTAACAATGGAGAAAAGCTCCAACTCCTGAACATAATATTTTTAAGTCTGACCCAGGTGAGGCAGAAGTTACTGGCAATGATTCCACTGATTTAGGAGCTGTAAGTTTCCTTTTGTCTGTGTAGAACACAGAGCATTTTTGGGAAGGTCCTGGACTCCAGGGCACATTTTGTAGTGCAGATGCAGTACCTGCATTCAACACCAAGACGTGATGTGATAAATGTCACTCTCAGAGTCATCAGCCTTCTTGGCAGAAGGTCACTGGTTTCTTCAGGAAGTTGCTTGGGACACAACCCAGCCACCCCAAGGACTGGTGCTGTTTCAGGCACCCTCAGAGAAGCTTCTGGTGGCTGTCAGCTCTGGTGCCAGACCCCATGAGGCACCTGAAGCCATCTGGAGCAGCATCAGGAGGACATGTGGGACTCATGTCTGCATTTTGGCTGGAGAAGGTGAACCCTTGCTGAGGGCTCTGGCTGTTCTGTTATGCTGCAGCAGCTCAGGCATGAGGTGCTAGGCTGCTGTTATAGGGTGAGTGCAAGAAACTATGATGAAGGCCATCAAAATGACATTTGTGGCACCAGGTGTGTCCACAAGGAATATGGCTAGGTCAGGTGTGTCCCAGCCAGCTGAATTTCCCTGGTGTAGCTCTGTGGAGAAGAACAGAGAAGTGGCCCCTGGCTGGGTTCACCATCAGGTCTCTTCTCTCCCACCTCCCCACTGACAGATTCCTCTCTTCTGCTGCAATGTGAGCTCTTAGTGCAAAAACTGCCCTGGCTTGAGCAGGTTCCAGTCTAGTCTCAGGTGCCACTTGGGTGTAAGTGACAACAGGACTGCTGAGTGGTGACAGTCCACATTTCATGGTGGGCTCACATGTGCAGAGTTCTTAGTGCAGATCAAGGCTTGGTCTGAAAAGAGAATGTCTCCACCTTAACAGCTGAGACAACGCAGGGCTCTGTGTGCCTCAAATTGCTTTAGATGACAGGAAGCTGTCAGTTAATTAGACATTAAGGACTAGGTGCAAACGAGGGAAAAGTAATCTTGAGTTTAAAATATATGGTGCTCATTGTGTATGTTTTTATTTATTTAGATTTTGTTATTGAAACATGAGCTGTCAATTATCTGGCATGTGTCTTATTGACTGAGAGGAATAACCTTTGCATTTTGTTTGATGCATTGTAAAGCATATGCACAGAAGTAAATAATGTGGAAACAAAGATTTTCATGGCTTCATTAGCATAGACTAACAAAGGCCCAGGACTGCATAATACTACCCTTGGCTTCACAGAGCTGTGTATAAAATTAGACCCCAACCTACCAGACACACCAGATCTGTGTCTGAGCTTGAGTTTGTTGCACACTGAAAAGTCATATGCTTTGCATATGTTACCTCAAGTGAAGTATGAAGAGAATCTCAACTTTTGTATTTCTTACTTAGTTTTATGTGGACACTTACTGCATATTCCTAAAATTGCAATAATATCCTGCTCCTCTTTAATAGATATATTAATTATATTTCTCCCCCTTAATGGGCTGTTCACTTTATGGTTTGGGGACACAAAAGTAAATTTTAAAATCAATTATACAATTACATATGTAGTAATAACAGAGCACAGAGCTAATCGTCTTTGGGTCAGGACTATAACCTTCTCATAATGCGGGTTTCATTAGGGTAAGGTCTATTATTGCAAAGAATTACAGAAATAATGGGAGTGGGTGTATTCAGCAAGAAATAACAAATGAGGGTCTTTCCTAGATAAGAGAAGCTGTTTGCTGGCTGCAGTGTGATAGCAGGCCCCTATAGTGTATGTAAATTGATAGGGTCAACTTCCTTTGGTGTATGCAATGCACAGTGTACAAGAATTAATTTCTGTATCATCCTGGAGAATGGCAGGAGGAGGGCTTCCAATTATCACTCATCACTGGATACAACTGAGCTGAACCACAGAGCCAGGAGTATGAAAAAGGCTGCAAGGAGACATGTGAGATGGGCTAAACACTCATAGAACAGTACTCTTGAGGCATTATGTGCTTAATGCTTTCTGTTATCTCCAGGGTTTGCAGCAGAAGTGATGGTTGCCTTTGCACATTGTCTTAGGCGTGCCTTTGAACAATTTGCTTTCAAACGTTATTTGCTCAAAAAAAAAATTGCTCGACTTGCAAATATTCACCATTCTAGTAAACATGTGTGAGCTTAGTTTTACAACAGCTGGTAAGATGAGCTTAAACACTTAAACTCTGCCTTTATTTCACAGTGGGAAGGTGATCTTTATGCCAGGTAAAGGACATACTCTTCGAAAGCATGTAAACATCAAAACCTTGAATATTTTTGTTCTAGATATGGGGGGCTGATGTTCATATATCTTTGAAGTTCTGGAAGCACACAGTTAATTCAGCATTAATGATCTTATAACCCATAGATGCCCTGCAGCTTGCCCAGCTCCTGACCAACCAGCCCAGGTCCTGGCAACCATCAGAGAATACAGCTTCCCTTCAAAGCGAAGCACTTCCTTCTCCTGGTGCATTGGGATGACAAATCCTCTCCCTTTTCCAGGTAAGAAATGCCATTGCAAGGGGCTGGTAGAGAATGCAAAATCTCCCCTTCAGAGTTTATGCCATGCTCCAGCTCCTCATGGTATCTGTGTGGGGTTAAGGTGCCACACTGGTGGTGTGACATCAGGGCTACTTAGCCCTGTTTACAGCACGGAATCTATGACAGTCACAAATTTCAGAAACCTCAGCACAGGGGTTACAGGCTGTTGTAAAAATACCAAGAGTGTAAACAAGGATAAATTTAATTAAATTTTAATAGTGCTTGCTATTAAATTCCTTGCATTGTCTCTCTGTGTTGTCTTGATGGAATGTAACTGCTTAGTAATTACCTGTGGTGTTTGTTAATGCTGCCTCTAAGCAGTGTGTATGGCAAAAATTTGATTTGATATTTAAAGAATTAGTTTTTAAACAATGTGTCTGGGATTCCTAGTCAACACTGAGTTGCTGAAAAGTGATGATTTAAAATAATATTTCCAGGAGTGAATTCACTATCACATTGTAAGGCTATTGTTATGTTCAAGTGGTTAATTAAAGAGAATAAAAGAGGCCCTATGGCAGATTTTCTTGGAATTTCTGGCAAACTTCCCCTGAAATGATCAAACTGATGCCTTGGCCAAAGAACCACAGCCTTCTCTGCTGCATCACAATCCATCTAAATGGATTCCATCCAGCTAAAAGTCAGGTCTCTCATGTGATATCTAGTGCATTACAGCACCCTGGTGAATCAGCTGAAAGGATGCTCTTAATCTGACAAAACAAGGTGTTCTCCCCATCTTGGAAACAGCTGAAGTTTAAAAGATGCAATGTGAATAAATAGATTTTTGCAAAGCAAAGTGGCTTAAGGACTTAGAAATATTAAGTTCAGCAGATAAAAATACTTTTCTGTAACAGAGTTTATGCAGCAACACCTGGACATGTCACTATTATATTAATATTCATAACATAATTGTAATGATATATATAATTTAGCTTCCCCACCAATATAGGTATGTAATTTACACAAGTGTGGTTTATTGCAACAGATAAAAAAGATGACTCATAAAAAAATTCTTATTGAAGCCTAAATTTAACAAGATTTAAACCAAGTAACATTTAAATATATACTTAATTTTGAATGCATTTCACTCCTCTGTCATTTCAGTGAAATTATTCCTATGGTTAAAATTAGAAATTAGATATCCACTTGAATTTGGGACTAAGTTGTTAATTTTCCAATCAATTGATTTTCATTTTCAGTATTAGGCCATAACAAACAGATTTTTTTCTCATCGAATGTGAAAAATGAAATAAAATTTACAGCTGTGGTCCCAGTGGCTTAGAGCAGTAAGATTCAGAGTTTTTCAAAAAGCAAAATTAAAGATACACCCAACATTTGCAGGTCTTTTCAGCTGATAGCTATTGCACATCACTTACTAAACCCACCTTAGCTATAAATGCAGCAAAAATAGCTAAATATGCGTGTTTAGAGAGCTCAGTATAACTCAATCCCAGCATCTTTTTATAGCATCCCAAAATACTTTGTAACATAGAGTCAAGATTTTCTTTTCTTAAGGTCTTATTATGGAGAAAGTTAATTTCACTTTGAAGTCGGAGGCCTTACCTCCCTGGCTGCATTTGCAGCCCTCTGACAGCCCCATTCAGCTGGGCCCGCTGATATGTTGTAGAGATTTGAAAGTAAAGAATTGCAAGGAGTGCAATTTAATCCCAAAGTCATTACCTAAACGCTGAGATAGGATGGGGATTACCACCAATGTAAATGAGATATGAGACAGCCAATGGATTAGGGGACCCTTTCTTTAGGATGACTTCAGCAAATAGGCTAAGATAAGGAAATCTTTGTAATTACATGGAGCTACACTGGTCAATTCTGACTTTTAAATACCGAGGCGCTGGAGAAAAGGAGAAAAACCCTACATATGTTATTCTGTGCAATATTAAGTAATTCCTTTCTGATTCTACAGAATCAATAGAAGAACATCACACCAAATGAAAAGATGAGGGCTGCCTACATGTCCTTTTGTGACTGGTATCGTTCCATCATTTTTGGTAATATCATTTCCAAATTAAATTTTATGGTCCATTACATACTAGCTCAAACACTTTTCTAATGGAATCTTAAATGGAACTGACTTGCTTTGCGTGGGGTTTGTCTCTCAGTTAAGATGTTATTTAGTTCTAATTATCAGATAATGAACTCAGGAAATTTAATTTTTAATATTTATATGTCAAAAGTCCATTGTACTTTGGTTAAAGGCTTTAAATTAAAAATTAACATGGACAGAATACTAATTGAATATTTTTCCTATCTATAAGAGTGAGAAATGAGTTACATAGTTCCCAGATTAGCTTGTTACACTGCAACTGTTTACTTAAAAACTTAATTTAATCTTCAGAAATAAATCACAAATAAGGAGATCAGGGAAAATGAGCCTGAGAAGCTTTAGGTACGCAAGCTTAAAGTGGATGCCTTTATATGCATTGTCTCAATTTCATATCTGCAAGGTATCAGAGCATATGCAAATGTCTGCACATAAGCAGTTTCCAAGTCATAGTGGTTGTTTATACAGGTGTTCTCTCCATCATCACTTTCTTTCTTTGCCCACTTCTCATTTTGCTTTCAGTAAAGAACATAAACCTGACTTTTCCAATATTCTTTCACATTTCAGAGCAAGAGGTATAAAATTACTGCAGAAAAGGGAAAATTATATTTCTTTGTACTTGAAAGCTTCATGAAGTGTCTGTCCATTTTTATGTCTGTCCTCTGTTGACGCAGTGCTGGATTCACCCGCCAGCCCCCGACAACGTGCTGAGAGTGGGCTGTTCTCAGAAGTGATCTGAGGTACACCTGGGCATAGGCTCTATGGCACTATGATGTACTGAGGCACAGGTAGAAGCATGGACGAGGGAGAGGTCTTTCATATGATTTCCAAAGAGGTTTATTAATAAGGAGAGTCCAGGGACAAAAGACGGTGAACCTGGGTGTGCAGGGACTTTTATTTAGGGGAGGTTCTAGGGGGCAGGTACAATTTTTTGACCAATAGGGAAAGGACTGAGGAGGAGCACAAGGCGGGGTTTACAATACTTGAACAAATGAGAAGGCACAGGGGAAGGAGAACAGTTCAATCAAACCAATGGGGCTTCCAGGAACAAGGGATTTCCAGGGGATTTCCAAAATAAGGAGTTGGGACAAGGCAGGATTGACAGCTTGGTAGGAGGAGGGACAAGGAACATTCTGTAACAAGGGGCATGGTCTCAAGTCAAGATGGACAACTAGACGGGAGAATGCAACTTGGACTGATTTAACAATACCATTTTATTCCCAATCCCAATTGGGAATAAAAACATACTGCAACACTCTGTGATCTCTGTATTATGGTTACTGAGCTGTGCTGTAACTGAGGGAAAACTGAGTTAAATTCTGTCTGCTGCTGTTTGTTTGGGTGACCTGGGGCAATTCTTGTAAGGTGTAAGAAACAAGAAAGGCTGGTTTCTGTATCTCACTGTTGTAACAGACCCTGGTAACTGAGCTAAAGCCTCTCCAAATCATATATAACATATATGGAAAGAGACCTTCTTCAGAACACAGTCACATCAGAGAGCACACAGCTCATGTTGGATGGCAGGAAGCACTGAGACTAAAGGTGAGTGTCGATCTTGTCCACACTAGTGTTTGTCCCCTTTTATTCTCTTTTCTAAAGAAAGACTCATCTGGAGTTGACTTCCCCCTAAAGACTTCAATTTCTCCCAAAGAAAGGGAACAAGGGAAACACACTTTTAAAACTGTCTTAGTTTTTCAGGAAGTCTGTAGGGTATCCATCCTTGGAAACACTCAAAACTGTTCTGGACAGGGCCCTGAACAAACTACCCAAACTTCAAAGCCAGCATCACTTTGAGTAAGAGTTGGACCAGGGGGCTTCCAAAGGTCCCTTTCCAGTTATTCTACTATTCAGTTATCTAGGTCCTAAAAACTGTCAGACCTTCTAATGTGTGGGATGTAGACCTGTATCAGAAAAATCCTTTTTTAAAACTCACTTTCCAGAAAACTGGATGTGGAGAATGTCTTCCAATGATATTTACCTGGATAGATGTATCAGGTATTGTTGGTATGACATGATATATGAGTGCAGATGATGTATCACTTTGCTTTAAAGAGACTGCAGTCTATGTGCCAATCATGATTAAATTCCTATCTGACTTCTCTGTAGTCTTGATTTACCAAACCAGTCTTGTGAGCTTCTATCAAAGAAAAAAACTCAAACAATTCTTCTTCACTTCCTCCTCTGACAATAAAAGCAGAAGGAATCTGCTCAGTCAAATTTTGCTGGCAGATACTCTAGATGTGATTACTCTGAGCACTTTGCTCGAGTTAGTTTTGATTCACAGCCCTGGAACTGAGACCAAAGGTTTTATGAACAAGAGGTTTGAAAATTAATTGTTGTTGGGAAAAGTAGTTATGCAAACAGGTGATTTCAACTGGTTGAATCTAGAGTTTATTTCTTAATGTGGTCTTGGATCATGCCAAACTTCAAGCCCCATTCATCATGTCAGACCTCTATCCACTTTGTCCCTTTAATGCTCTTTCTCAGACCCCACAGCCTGCATGATTCCTTCTCCCCCTTCTATTGGTAAAAGCAAGATGCTCAGGAGGAGAGCAGTGACTGAAGAAGTGACACCCTTGGGTTTGCATGAAGCTCCACTCATACAAATATCCTGTGTCTCACAGGTGTTGGGCTGGGTTTTGTGCAAAGTACACGGTGCATTATCAGCTGACAAACAAGGACAAAAGCTTTCAATAAAGTAACCATTATATTCTTTCTGGAAAACTGTGTTCAGGCTTATACACGTACACTGCAATAAGCTGGGATCACAGTGGGGGTCAGATAGTATGACGTGTGCTGTCAAAAAACACAGGGGTTCCATCATGGTTGGGAAGAAGAGGCTGATAATTCTCTCCCATCAGCAGAACAGTGTTCCACTGGTTCCTGGGAAATCATGTTTTGGAGAATGTCTCTCTCGAAACAGCAGCTGCAGCAGGGAGGGTGAAGGGATTCTTGTTGATGTCTAAGCAGTAGAACATGTTTCCCCCAGTGGGTCTGCTGCTGTCTTCAGCATAGCTCTGGCTCCACAAGGTCATGGCATGTACTTTTCTTCCCACCAGCCCGTGGTAATCCTCTCAGAAACTTACCCAGGATTTTCAAGGTGTGCTGAGATGGAAGGAGTTACTCATTTTAAATCAGTTTTGGGTATTATCATCAGCTGCTGAAAAAAAGCGTAACAATGGGAGGAGCCATGAGGAAATAAATGTAGCATGTGTTGATTATGTTTAGGTGGGTTGTGCTCACTGCTCAGCAGCACATCATCCCAAATCAATTGGTACCAGAAAAATGTAGAAGCATGGAAAAGGCATAGCCAAAGTATCTGCTCTTGAATGCTGCTGTCTGATTCCCTCTCATTCCTCCAGCAAGCAAAATTTTGACATCTAATTTTTTTCCAAAGTAAATCCAGAAAATTTCTGCAGGCATATGTTACCTACGGACAGATAGCTAATTGTTTTTTAAATTGACTGTATATGCATATATGGGCATGTGTGTTTCTGATGTAGCTGGTGTAATAGAGCTTTCACATTTATTTTTGCTTTTTAATTGAATAGTAAATTAATTTGATTAATAAAAATCCTCAGTAACTCCTAAATTAGATGTGGGCTAAGCATTTAATATAAATAATAAATATAATAAATATAATATTTTTCAAACTGGTCATTTTGAAAATCTTCTTGTAAATTTTCTTTTTCTTATATTTCCTTAGGGTTGTAGTGGTAAGGCTAGAATGGATGTATGCTGTTCTTAAATGTCAGCTTCCCTTCTCAATGGGAAGTTGAATCATTGCCAGCAAGGATGTCTTATATTTTGTGGTATTTCTTAGTCTCTTTTATATTATACTGCACCCTGAGCATGTCTAATATTACATGAATGAAATGATGAATCTGTAAGTAATGCCTTAAAAATATCAGATACCTGAATTGAACAGTTTAGCCATGTCTGACTTAATTTTTTTCCACCTTTAGAAAGACTTGTTCCTTTTACTTCTGTGCTATTTTCCTTTTCTTTTAATGTGTCCATTGTCTTGACTCCTCAATGCTCTATTGAACCTGGGAAAAGTTTCAAGATTCTGGAGTAGAATCCAGATGGAGGGTTTTTTTTGGTGACAGGTAAATAAGACACTTTCTTCTCCTCAAAAGCTTAGTCTGGGAGGACTAAAGAGAGAATGCAGCAATGAGACAGGAAACCCAAAATAGGAATAGGAAAATGAGGATTGATTGGGATCTCAAGCTGAGACACATACATGGCATATGCTTAGATCTTTGTCTGTGGTAATACCTATGCAAAACTTTGTTTCTCTATTTGCTGTTTTAATATAAAGCATTATTGATCCTTTGCACATCAGTCTTTTGATCTAGTATCTCTTAGAACTTCACCTATCTTATTTGTGGTGCACACTGGAAAATCTGCATTTCTGTAAGAGCCCTTCTGTGTGAAGCCAAATGCTCCAGTCACTACAAGGCCAAGATGTATGTTTTAACAAACCAGCAAATGATCTTTCCATTTTTAACTGATTTGAAAACAATTGCCTTACTGTTGCTCCAAAGAAGGGTGGGTCTTTCACTGTCACGAGGTCACTTTGCAAGTTTTAATTGCTGGGTGCTGTTCTGTCCTTTCATGGCTTTTGGAGTGATAAATAGCTCATCAGTTCAAAAGCTAGTCTATATAAACAAGCTTATCTCTGCCCATAGTCTTTAATGAAAAATGAGTTGTGAGTATCATTGTTAATCATGGTAATTGTTAATGTTAAGAGGGCTGGTATTATGAGTTTTCCTATTAGGCTTTCAATTCGTTATATAAAATGAGTAATCTAGGAGCCATCTATAGCATTCTAATTTTAATTATCTAGTGGCTGCACTTCAGACCACCCTATTTTTATTGAGATTAACAAAACCCTTAGTGTAGTAACCAGTGTCTTTGGATGTAATTGGGCAAAGTTACTTGAAATGTTCCATATATAATTGCATCATCAAAGATCAACCCATTTCACGATGATGTGCTTCCTTCTGGGAATCTCTTTCTATTAATTTTGATTTAGCTTTGCTGGCTTACACTGGAAATTTTATCCACATTTTTTCAGCTCTGTATTAAACCCCCCCCCCCCACATTTTATGTGTGAAAAATACAGGGCATATAAGGAAAAGCAGCAAGGGCAGATTTCAGGGCTCATCAAGGCTAGAGTTTGAGAAGAAGTTAATGTAAGGAAAACAAAAGGACAGATGAAAAACAGGTTTAAGACCCATGCTAAAACTTCATACAACTCCTTTGACAGGTAGCAGCAGTGTTGAAAATAATTATGGACTACAGTATCCAGACAGAAACTCCTAAAAATTTACCACTCTTCAAGCATGCCTGCTTCAGGTTTGTAGGATGAGGTACATGTGAATGTGTCCTCTCACCATCGTTTGAGGTTCAAGTACTCATTACAACAGCATTGTGCCCATTAAATCTGTTGGGAGGATGAACTGCTTTTAATAAACCTGTGTGAGTCAGGAATGCAGGCCAAAGTGGCTGGCACCTCACATTTTCTTACTTTATATTTACATTATATACTATGGCCTAATAAAGTTCTACTTAAGGAAATGCAGAAGATGCAGAAGGTGACATTTACAGATGTTTATTTTAGAGATAGAATAATTTATTTTATCTCTAAAATAAATGCAAGATTTCTGCTGGAAAAGAGGATGGAAAGATTAAAAAGAGTACAGAAGGGAATAGGTTTAGGATTTCCCAAAGGGAATTGTACATTTTTAAGAAATTCTTCTACACAAGCACACAAGGATCTGTTTATCGTGGGAGGAAACAGAAAGATGTGGGAGCTGAACATCACACCAAAGGCAGTGGCACTGGGCGACAAGATATTTATCAACATACCCTGCTGAACAAACCACCTTGAAGGGCTCCCAGATGTGAATGTACTTAAATAGCTTTTCCAATCACGTTAAATATTCCAGTACAGGTGAGCTGTTAACTGTCCTTGTAATTTATATAATTCAAATTATCATCGACTCAGTCACCAAAAGGCTGGCTTGACTTGGGTGTTTGCAAAATGTTGAAAGTTGAATGACATTCTTTTTTCTTGGGGTAATACAAGATATTTAACTCAGGGCTGCAAATCCTTTAATTTCTTTGCAACATTTAGCCATAGAATATGTTTATCCTTTGTTCTCAATGGAAAGTAGTTTTTTAGGTGATAGGATAAGGAGTCTCTAACCTTGACTTAAGATCCTTTGAGGTTGCATTAATAACCATTTAGTCGTGGCAAAATCATCTTAATGAATTGTGAGTGAAATTCAAGCAGTGATCCAGAGATTTAAAGATGCTCTGGATATTCACCTGTCCCTTTCTTGGTGTATTCTGAGTTTTACATCCTGCAGGGTGAGCTGAGTCCTGTTTGTACTCATGAGGATATGGCTGTGTATGGTGTGAGGCCAGCAGTGACTGCAGCTGACTGTAAAGGATCTGGTTCTTCCAATGGTCTCACTTTCCACCAGCTCTGGAGAAAGTCTGAAGAAGACAGTAGGATTAGTCCTGGCTTATTTCAGTGCAAATAAGTTTGTTGTTGTTGGTAAATGTTCGGTATATCTGTTTAATACTCCGAGCATGACCTCCAGTGAGAAGCTCATTGGCTGCAGAGTGAAATAAGACCTGGCCCCAGGCAGAATGGAAAGGGACTTGGTGCTCTGCATCTCCTGTCAGTCCCAGAGAGCTTGTCAAGGTTATGAGTTAAAGACTGATGGAGCAGTGACTGCACAAGCATTTATATGAGCAGGGAGAAGTCACAAACAGGCTCTGGGTGTTAGGGCCTCTGTTACAAAGAGAATATTGGCCAGAATGCAAGAATAGTTGTCCTCCCCTTTTCAAGACGTGTTATGGAAATCTGTCTACTGTGACTTGTGTTCCCTCTTGGAACATGATTCAAACTCTTAATGAACTTGTTTATCTATCTCCAGGTATAACTTCTGCTGCTCTACAGGTGCAGATGGAGCTATACAAGTAGTTATTTAAATGGTGACTGTTCTGTGTATTGCAGGAAGGCCATATACAGAAAGGCCTAGGAGTGAACTCATGATGTGCTCACCACATCCCAGGCATAACCACCAAGCTGTTCTTCTACCAGCCTGCACCTGAACACTTCTTATTGCAAACAGCCAACTGCACACATGTGGAATGCACTACATGTTCTGAACATGCAGTGAATTTGGGTGACAAAGGGAATTTTTACAAATCACCATAACTCTTTCAGAGCACTCTCTTTAAAAGACTAAATGGGTCTAATGCTGGTGAGCTTATTTTATTTTACGTGAATTGTAGCTCTTTCAAAACGACTCTGTTTCAAGCTCTCAGACAATTTAAAAAGGGCAGTTTAAATTTACAGATGATCAAAATTCAATATCTTCTGATCAAGGAAATGTAACTTTGCACATTTTGTCTTATGTTGCTGTTCATCTCCAAGAAGATCAGTTGTGACACACAATATCAAAAAAACAAACAAAAAAAATAGCCAGATTTCATGTGCACTATTCAGCTCAATGTACTCCAGTACCAATGGTTTTCCCTCACTTGGTGGTAATGGTGACTTTCAGTTCAGATCCTCCCTGGGCATTTTGCAGGGTCATTATTTTCCCCACATACCTTCCTAGTTTTAGGTTGGGTTTTAATTTTTTTTTGTTAGTTTGTTTCTTTCTTTTTAATGTGGGACAAGTCAGGAAAAAACACCAACTTTAGTAAACTGATTGCCTGCATCTTTCTCTCATTTGATTTAAAGGAAGTTTTGTAAGGTTATATTGATAGGGTCTTTTTGCAAGGGTAAAATTTCAGAAGCTCATGGTTATAGGACAGATATTTTTGGACACAAAGTACTGTAATGTCTTTCCAGTGGGGCAAGTGGGCATGTAAAATTGTTCCTGGCTGTTTGACAGAATGGAGACAATAGAAAACCTCTTAGTTTATTCTGTCCTGGATCAGTTTGACCAGAACTGTACAAAATGCTTCTGTTTAAGTGGTGTGCCATCCTCCAGGCCACTACAGGGATTGTCAGCATTCCTGCTTCAAGCCACACAACTTGTGATGGAGGAAGAGCATTTTTCATTGAAGACATGAAACAAAAGGATCTGCAGAAAGACCATCAGAAGAGCTGAAAGTCATGACATTCAACAGGGGAGTCAAGTATGATAGGTAACATCCATGCATTCTTCTTCCTGAAGATCTGCTTGGGACTTAGATCATCATCATGATTATGTACCCTCATTTGGATGGGTCTGGAGCACAAGCCTTGTGAGCAGCAGCTGAGGGAGTTGGGGTGTTTAGTCTGGAGAAAAAAAACAGACTTAGAAACCTTCTTGCTCTCTATAACTCTCTGCAATGGGGTTGTAGCCAGGTGGGAGTCAGGCTCTTCTCACAGGTAACAAGTGACAGGATGAGAGGAAATGGGCTCAAGGTGCACCAGGGGAGGTTTAGATGGGCTATTAGGAAAAACTTGTGCACTGAAAGGATTGTCAGGCACTCTAACAGGCTGCCCAGGGAAGTTGTGGAATCACCACCTAAATGGAGGTATTTAGAGGGTGTGTAATGTGGAACTTGGGGATGTGGTTTAGTGGTGGACTTGGCAGTGCCAAGTTGATGGTTGGACTCAATGATCTTGGAGGTTGTTTCCAACAGTAGTGATTCTATGCTTCTATTCTCTGATTACATGTGATTTAATATATTTTCCAAGTATTTTCTTAATTTCTTTTGAGAGAAATTGTTGGCAGTCTAACTCTCTTAGCCATGCACTCACCACAAGTCTAACTTTTCCTGAATCATGCTTGAACATCTCATGTGAAGACAGAAGAAATCTTTGTCTGAACTGACTCCCTGCTGGCTCTTTATCCTCTCACCAGCCTGTCCTCTCACAGTCTTTCATTCATTATAGATCTCTGATGGAAAATAAAGTCAAAGCCACATCACCTGAGACTCTGGACACAACCAAGGTTTGCAGTTCAAGCCTCTAAGTTACAGAATGTGCTGGATAGGTAATAGAATGGAAATGAAGTAATATTTCAATATTTTCATGCTGCCTGCATTACAATTATGATGTTAATTAATTATCTGCCTGGCAGTTAACACCATGCAGAGGCATGGTTTTGGTCGACTTCCTGCTGTTCTGCTAGCAATGAGTAATTAACCTCTCCTCTTCCCTGGGATTCTCTACAAGATGATCAGCGTGTTGATGATATAATTATTATTAATTCAGTTTCTGTGTTTCGTTGACATTGTTAATTACTTGTCGGTAATCAGCTAATGTTTAATCTTCCTTGCTGGATAGCTTCTTGAAAGGCTGCTTGAAATGGTTCAGAGAGGCTTCCCAGCACATTCTCACTCATTGCATCAAGTGGTGGTCAGACCACAATTCAGAGTAAATTATTATCTATATACTACAAAGAGTCTACTGAAGCTGAGGAATTTAGAGATGAAATTAAATTGCTGTTTTCACTGTTATAAGCCAGAATATGTAAAGTGGTTGTCAATAAATCAGGGAAACAAGTGGGATCCCTCTTGGTGCCAACTTTAAAAATTGATCTCGTTCTACAGAATTGTCAATATCATTTAAAGAGTAAAATTCAATTTAGTGCTGGTTTTTGTTTTTTGAGGATTAACTGCAAATAACTGTCCATGGCATTTTTATTTTCAGTAAAAGTGAGAAATCTCTTTCCTAGAATCTTCCCTGACTCTGGAAGCATATGGGTATTGCATGCTGTGTAAATATTCTCTAAGCAAAAGTAGTTTTAGCACAGATTTTAAAGGTAATGCCAAAAGCTGTTCTTTTCTTTTTTTTTTCTGAAAGTGTTACTTAAATACATATGTCTTTAAGTCAACTTAGACTGATCCTGTTTCTCACTTCTGTAAACAGAGTGAACATTTAAAAAATATTATCCTAAAATAACAGAGCCGGTGTTATTTTTTCCGCATGGGGTTATCTGCACCAGCATTACTAATTAATTTTCCTTAAATTCCTAAATTAACACTTATCAGAATATCAAAAAGACATCAGATTATTGGGGTGGAGCAGTAAACGATGATATTCAGGGTACTCTTCTTTTGAGACTGGAACTACCATTGTATTTCTAGCAAAAATGTTTAGCTTACAACTACAATTGCCTGAAGAGACCAAAAATTCTGATCTCTGACACAACTGGGCTTGAAGTGATTTAGGGGATAGAAAGACTTTGAGAAAAAAACCAACAAAGATCTTGAATTGAAAGAAGAGGATACTTGATTAGAGGGGAAATCATACATTTTTCTCTGCCTGGTACTGATAAGGTCTCAGTGGTGAAATATTATTCAGAGTGCAGTATTTTATTTCAAGAAATGGACTGAAATTTCAGAGAACAAGAATGATGTGAGAATACATGGTCCATAAGGAAAGAGTGAATTAGTTAGGATTTTCAGCCTGGAGAAGGTGAGAGTTCTGTTTACAGTAACAGTCTCATATTTACTTTTGCAAAGATAGAGCTCTTCCATGGCTATGTCTGTGAAAGCTAAAATAAAAAGAAATAGGATAACACTGTAGCCAGACATTGGGATTGAATGTTAGGAAAGTTTTCCAGAGTAAGAACAGGCAGAGAAGCACAGCCAGGAGATGTCAAGAGGTAAATTGGCTCAAGGAAATGGAAGCAGAGGAGCTGAGGAATAAGGAAAGATTAAAAAGATGAAGGAAGAAACACCAAACTGGGCAGAATTATGACAAGTAAAGGGAGATGTGTCTGAGATGATGAGGGGATACTTAAGCAGAATGGGTGGTGCAATGAGGAGGAGTAGTAAAGAGAGTCCTGCAAGAGCAGCAGAAGATGAGGAAAGCACTAGCGCAGACAAGCAGGTTGAGAATAAAAAGAAGTTTGGGAAATGTTAATGAAGTAGGAGTTAGAGGAGAAGGACAAATGCAAACTAGGAATAAGGGTCTTGGTTGTATTTCAGCTGGAGTCTCACAGAAGATGCTGTAAGCAGTTCAATAGAGATCCTTCCCATACCATTTTCATTCTGAGTCCTAATCGCGTTGCTTTGCAAGATTTTAATGCCAAAAATCTGCTTTTGACTGAGATTATGCTCAGTTTTTGGTTTGAACCTTGAGTTTGAGAAAATTGGAGTAAAACTCACCTAATTCCCCTACTTCATACTTTATCTTGAAGCCCTGCAAAAAACTTATACATTATGCTAAAGGTTTATTTAGAACCACAGTGTCTCCTGTGTCAACTAGAAAATTTTATATTTGTACCAATCCTAAACCAGCTGAAAGTCATAGAAAATTTGGGACCAAGAAATGTCATAAACTTCCAGAAAGAGAAGAGATTACACTTTCTGAAATTTCAGTTTCACTTTTAAACTCAAAGGGTAAATGTCTGCTCCTCGTTTGCAAAGCTCATGTCAAAGCCTGGTCTCACCAAGATAACTTAGCTGACTTGTGTTACACAGAGTGCTACGCTTGAAGGGGAAACAGAACATTTTTTATTTCCTAAGTTTCGCATATAGGTAATATAAATGAGTATGCAGATTGTGGAATGGTTCATATTTTACTTATTCAAGCCCTGGTAATAGGTGGGAACAATATGAATTGTGCTCATGTACCGAACGAAGCCTGGTTACAAAGCCTGTCCTTGATAACACTCCTCATTTTGTAAGCTGTATGACATGTCAATTTACTGGTTTTGTTTTGGAGACTGAGAATGTTGGATTGAAGCTTCAAGATCAAGAGAAAGGTTAAAACAGAAGAACTGTTGATTTCTTTCTTCCCCAGGTGTAAATATCCTCATGTGGCAGAGGGTGACCCCCTGTATTATCTGGAAATAGAGATTCCTGTTGTACATTCCTTTCACAGAGGATGGCTCGGTTGTTATGGTATTTGTCTGCAATGTGGACAGCATGGCTTTAAACATTGCTGCACTGCTACAAACATTGTGGATGACCTTGGGAAAATTGTTCAGACCCAGATCCTCAACATTACTTTGATGCCTTGTTTCCGCAGTGCTGACGTGATCTAGCAAAGTCTGAATTTCAAATGTTTTCTGTTTAATGAACTGTTGGCAAACACCTTCGTGCAGGCAAAACACAGGCTATTAGGTCATCCTATCTCTGTTCTTCAACTACATTTTTGGATACTTATTCAGTGCTTGCTGTGATTGGTGTCTAACAAGTCTTTTCCACAGTAGGAAATGATCTGAGTAACTTGCAAAAGAATAAAATTTGACATTATATTTATACCTGTGTAGTGAATTCAAGGTCAGTATGAGCTATTGTCTGTTACTACCTGAGTATATTATTTAAATAATGGTATTAAAAGTCCAATAAAATAGATTTTCTACAAATCTAGGAAAATTTTGTCTTTAGACAAAATTCAGCTCCTTCTAATCAAACAAAGAACTCTCCATGAATTTAAAAACCATATTAACTCATTTACACAATACAATGGCCGATGGTAATAAAAACCCTGTCCATAAAATATATATTGAAGATTCAGCTGAGAATATTTTTTTTTTAATCTAGTTGTGATATAGTCTTTGTTTTGGTTGCACAAGAAGAATCTCCCAGCAGTAGGAACTGGCAGTTTTCAAAGGTGTTAAAAATGTCTCTTGTTCTAAGTTATAACCTTAGGAATGAGACTCTCAGAGTCAGGCTGTGCATTTGACCCTCCATTACTGCAGCCAGAGCCACATCACCCAGTTTTTTCTCAGGGTCTCTGTCACTCTGTCTTCAGCACAGTCTACACTACGAGAAGATTTCTGCTCTATTTATGTAGCTTGTACCAGCATAGCTTATGGTGCACCCCAGGGGATGTATAGTCCTTTGTCAGTATAACTGCATCTACATTGGGACTTTGGGTACAGAAGCAGGGACTTGTTTCAGATCCTCAGAAGAATTATTTCACATAATTTCATAATTTCTAATTTCCTGTTACCAACACCCTTAATAAAACACACCTACTAGAGGGGTATTCCTGAACTTCGTAATTTCACTATTTAGAAACATTCTTGTGATTTTCAGATAAAAATTAGGGTTGATCAGCTTATATTCATAAGCTGAGCCCAAGCAGTTCTGTTTGCTCTGTGTTGTGACCCTAATGAAATTTGCACTGTGCTGTTGCTTTAGGATTGGTCTTTCCAATTTTTTTCAGAGCAATAAAACTTAGAGACTTCAGTTTTTAATTTGTGGGATTTTTTGTGTGGTAAATAGTCTGACTATGATGTCTTTTAGAGCATTAAATGTCATATAAGTATCACAAATACAAACGAGATCAGGGTAATAACTTACAAAATTAAGTGGTTGAAGAGAAAATCAAGCTCAGCCTTGCTAGTTCTGGATACAAAATGTGGAAAAGCAGAAAAAACCAGAAAATTTCAGCTGACAAGGGAATTGTTCACACTTGCTACCTGTTTCTATTGTGGCCCAGGTTTAAAGGTGTGACAGCAGAATTCCTTTTGAATGAAGATTTGATGGAAAATCTTAATCTTTTTCCTTCAGTCTCTCACCTTCACAGTATCAAGAGTGAGGGAAAAGTATGACGTTTTTGGAGGAGAAGCTGATAATGGCTTAGAATGCCAGCTGAGAAAAACCAAGGGATTTTATTGCAGCAGGACACTGGATATCCTTGACAGAAATGCTCCAGTCCTTCATCATCTTTGTCACCCTCTGCTGGACCCACCCCAGGAGCTCTGTGTCCCTCTTGTCCTGAGGACCCCAGAACTGGACACAGCACTCCAGATGTGGCCTCACCAGGACTGTAATTACTCATCTTGACAATTTAAGTTCAACATGTAGAAATTAGCCTTGAAATATCAAGGTAGTAAAGGCACATCTGTATGTTCAGATGTATGGTCAGGCCAATTCTTTCTGGTGGAAACATTTAATTCACACAATTCACATTGTCCTACTGAGCTGAAGACTCAATGGAGAGAAAAAATAGCTTTTTCTGTGACTGTTCAGCTGAATTGATAACTCAATAAATGCTGTTCTTGATTTAAAAAAATAAAATTACATATGCACCTAGTATTATTTGAAGTAGTAAACACTAATTAAACAATAAAATCATTAGGAATAAATTAATTGTGTTCATGCATCAGGTCTTCCTAATGGATGGTGGCCAAGATGAAGGGAAAAAGAACATGGAATAGTCCAGTGAAGAGACAATAATGTTTGGATGAGAGTTTTAGCTGGATGGAAAGTTTAAAATACATTGTTATGTACATAGGGGAAATAGCAAATGTTCAGATACTTCCTGAGCACCTGTCTGCAAGCACATGGGCTGAATCTATGGTCTGACCTTTCTTTTGTGGCTGAAAGGTTGACTGAATTGGGTCCACTTCTGCTCTCCCATCTACAGATGCAATGGGCTGAGTGTGGGTTGTGGTCAGGGCAGGGAAACATTATAAAAAAGTTTAAAACTGATTTAATTCCCATGGCAAAATAAGAAAAACAATGAAGTGTAAGGTGCATTAATTATGGGCTGCAGGCATCTAAAGAGAGCACTCAGAGGTTTCATTTGATCAGCTGCAAAATAAATTAAGGTTATTTAACCCCATCTCACAAGTGGGGTCTGAAACTCAAGGTCACACAGTATGTCAGTAAACAGAGTCAGATAAAAAACATCCAGCAAAGTCTTGCTCTGACCACGAGCCAGTACTGCCACACTCATTATAGTGTATAGATAGCATACTGTAAATTCCTATGAAAAGAAACTGTGGCTTTATTACTTCAGTAATCTCAAAATCTAATTCTGATTTTGCTAGTATGGTGTCAGTGCTATGAATCTATCTCATCCAAGTTGGTTTCTCTTCAATTTTTCAATCTGGCTTGTCTAGGGAGACGGGGTGACATTTCTCCTTGTTTTATTTTGTTTTTTTTTAAACTTCTTTTTCCTCTGTCACAACCCTCTGAAACAATACTTTAGAAAGTGACAGAGAAGCAGCATTTNTAGGATAAATCATTTCCTTATAGCAACTACTGTATATGTGTTTCAGTTTTTATGCTAAAGCCCTTATTACTTGTCATCTGAACACTGTGCCACATGATTTATACTGTATGCTTGTACTTTCAATGCATATTTATTATATGACTGCTGCAAAAAATGCCTATAATGATTGTAACCATGTTAACTTATTATCAGTTTGCAGTGATATCCTAAAAAAAGAAATTCGTGGTCTAGTGGGAAAGAGAGGTACCCTGTGAATTATTTTTTATATTTAAACCCACTCAGAACTAGACATAACCTTCACATAATCTGAAGCTTAATAAAGCTAGCTCCCCATAATTTTAGGGGATTTAATTCTGAATCAAACCCATGAACTACTAAGCTAAATTCTATTCCATTTTAGAATCAGCTTTCTTTCTAGCTAGTAAACAGATTCCCACTAAAACTTGTGCATGATTTTAATTACAGATAAGTTTCTCTTTAAAGGCCACAGCATTCATGCTCAGGTTGCTAAGCTGAATTCAATACATCTGTATGTTAAAGGTAGCAAGCTAATGTGTAAACAGGGAAAATATTGGAACCAATTGCTGTTAATTTGGTTTTGATCAATTCACATTGACTGGACTTTACATGCAAATGAGAAGTGTGTTGGATTATTCCATCTGAAAATAGCTGAGATAATGAACTCTTTTTAAAGATAAATAAAAATAAAGAATAAATGAAACTACAAAAAGAGAAGGTGGAAAGGTCTGTGTTCAAAGAGAAGCAAAGAATTACTGAACAATTACAACTTAGTACAGCTTAGTGTAGTACAGATTTATGGAGCTGTTGTGTAGGGGCTCAAGATGGAAAACTCTAGATCTTATTTAGAGTATCATCACTTCTTATGTGTTAGGACTACTAAAAATAGATCATCAAATTTAAAATAAATTTGAAAACTTTACATAGACCAGGTAAATGTGTAAAGCAAGTATGATGTAAAAACAGACAAAAAGAAAAAAGAATAAATGTGGAAGCTACCATTTGGTAGCATCAAATCTCCACAAAAAATTGTTCTATGACTGGATACCAGGCTAAACATGCGTCCTCTTCATTAACCTCACATGCCTGTAGTCCCACCAAAGTAGGTAAAATATTTTGCATTCATGGAAGTTGAGCTTTTAGGAGAACAAGGGGGCTTTTAACATCCTAATGACTCAAACAGCACTGCAAAACACATGAAGACACTTTTTTGAACATTAATTTTTTCCTCAGTACTAGTATTACCTTAAATTATGCAGAAAGGGAAGTAACCAAAATTGTGAGGAGTTGTGAAAACAAGAAGGACATAGGTATACTTAGCTGGTTAAGTTAGAAACATGACAGGAAATTAGCAAATGAGATGAAGCCTTGAAAAAAGCAGAATTGGACACTAATCCAGAAGGAAAATATCCAAAGCAGATCTCAGATCTGGAGAGAAAAAAAGCTGGAAAGCAGTAATTACCCTGAAATATATTACACATGAAATAATGTTCTTAGAAGTACCTGGGTTTCAGCATGATATTTCAGGTCATGGTGAAATGGGGGAGTTCTACTTAAAAACGTGTAAAAAGGAAACAGTCATTGGGGGTATGAGAAACTTGGCAGGTTGTATGGCTCAGTCTGCAGCTTCAGCATAATCTCATTTGGAGAAGGACTGATATGGTAGTTGTTATCCATAAACAACTAATTCAGCTGGTTTGTGTGCCAAATTAATATATTTACTGTGTTTCAGCTATTATTGCTAACTTCCAAACTGCCAGCCATCCCCTCAAAAGATCAGAGATGTATAAAAAAGGTGTGGCCTCTTATCATCATAGCCTTTTCTTCAACAGCTTGTGAGGGAAGATTCAGTTACGAGAACAGTATAGGATCATTTTGTCAAAAAATGTCTGAGTCAGTTCAAATATTCTTGAAACACTTGGTTAAAAAAGTTTAGAGAACTGACCTTTTAAGTTATTTTTGGTCCTCCCTCTATTTTTTACTTAAAAGTCCTATTGGATTTTCGCTTTCTTCTTGCTGACAGTCTGCAGGCTCATAAGCTTCTTGCTGATTTTTCTGGGCGTGGATTCAGGTGGCATATAGCAATGAAAATTTTGTGGATAGCTCTGAGCACTAAATTCCATTTAGCTAGAAAATAGGCATAGTTTAAATAAAGCAAACTGAAGGATTGGATCAAGGCTGTGCATGTCAACTCTGATATACAGTTTCTATCTTTTTGCATGAGAGGAAGAATTCATCTCTGTCATCTTGAGCACTCTGCTAAGGCTGCTGGCAAGGCATCTGTGGAGTTTGTGTTATGGTGCAGGTTTTTGTCTGCTGACCTAGACCATAACCCTCAAAATTCACAGGCAGGTCTATTAAGGCTTCTCTTGGGATACGTGTGACAGAGCAGTAACTCTGTTTTATGATTGCCACACTGAATGCTTTCAGAATAGCTTTCAAGTTTGAGGCAAAATGACCAATATCTAGGACACAGGAGAGTTTGCATAACTTCTAAAAAATATTTCCATGAAACATCTACTTGATGGGTCTACACGGTGTTGCATGCAGCTCTGAAGACTTCCTTGACTCTTTTTCAGTTGCCTCACATTCATGTTGAATTTCTTGGGTGTAAATGCTCTCTCCTGAGGCTTTGTAGGTGTCCATAGGGTCTACAAAGCAGAGTATAAGAACAGAAGAAAAAGGCCTGTCTGGTTGGATGCCTATTTATTCCATTGCTTCAGAGGAAGGTTCCTTGTGGTGGCTGTCCATGCAGGTTCTGAGGAGTTACTATTGTGGTCATGCAGCCAGGGAGGGATCTGTTTCTCTAGTGTTATTCCTAACTAAATGCTGTGTAATATGAACCTCCTTACAACATAAAAAATGATGTCCTGGTCATTCTGGAACTTTCTTAAGATATAAGTCATAATATCTTCTTCTACAAGAAAGATATTATGGTAGTAATGCTGAAAAATCATTGCTGATATACCCCAGAAAATTCTTTATAAAGAGTTTCCCCAGAATATCCTGCATGTGGACCTCCAGACTCCTTTGGCAGTGTGTCCTGTTTGTGACTTTTGTGCTGTGTCATGGATACCAGTTCTCCAAGCTTGCTGAGCTTGCTGTCTGTTTTGGACAGCCTCTTTGGTCCAGTTAGTGCCTGACCCACTCAGTGAGTTCTGGAATAACTGTTAGCTAATCCATCCTCAACTGGATTTAATTGGAATGATAATTTGTGGGCTGTCCTATAAACCTCCTCTGTCTCTTTGGGTGGCATTTCTTTCCATCAAAGATGATCGCAATGGCTCGTTTTTTGGGACAATGACTTCTGCAATCTTGAATCATAACATGGCCTTTTCCTTGCCATATTTATTTTCCATCTTCAAGTTCTTAGCCTCAATGGCAGTTTTTTAACACAACCAACAGTCTTGTTTCCTTTTTTACTTTGTTCTAATTGTCAATGGCTTTTCTTTCTCTTCTTATGTCATCCTTTCTTATGCTGTCTCATGGACTCGCACCTGGATTAAAAATAACAAAAAGTTCCACTTGTTTTTGAGGTGATAGCCTGCCTCATCTGCTGCTGCAGCAATGGTTAATTGATCTGAGCTACTGGTCAGTCACCCCTTATGCTGTGTTCACACCACTGGTACTTGGTAAATATATGTAAGAAATGTGCAATCCATTTGTGGGGTTTCCCATAGGGTGTCACATTCCAGATTCTGCTTTTTTGTGGCCTTCAGACCTCAGTGTTTCCCCTGGCTGAGGTCCATTTATCTTAGTATTATGGATTTCTTGTTTGCATGTTTGGTCCCAAAACACTTCTGGGCTAGGTGATATCTTTTGGTAGAGGAAGTCTCATTTTTTTTGTCTAAGAGAAATTTCAGTTTTGTGCTGTAATTGGTTGTAGTGTCTTGTGTCCTTTTGCCAGGGAGCCACATCCCACCTTGATTTTCTTGTCTGGGAATGGCCTTGCATGATTTGATGTTTTGCCTTAAATCAATTAGATATGTTTCTCTTTCCTGTTTTTGCTTTTCTGTTATTTTTTTTTTCTTCCATTATTTTTAGATTCTCTCAAAAATATTCCATTTTCACTCACTGCACAACTGCTAAATATAGAGCCAGGAGCTGAATCAGCAATTGATAACTCCCTCTCTTTTCCTAGTACTTTCTACTTACAGATGGTCTGTTAGCCTACACCTTTTTCCCCACAAAGGCTCATCTTTACCACTGTCATTGTTTCAGTATTACTGCTTGGTTTGGTTTTTTTTTTTTAGTTGACTTTGCTATTTTTGGGTGCAGTTTTCCTTCACACAAAGACCTTCTTCCAATGACTGCAGTTTATAGGGTGATTTATTTATAATTATTTTATTTCTAGGTGGACTGGGGGAGTAGATTCTCTTATATTGCCAGTGTCATTTAAAATAGCAATAGTATAAAGCAAAATAAGGTCTTTTAATTTTTAGTGACGTTTATTGTATTTTTGAATGCATTATGCCTTTGGTGAAAGTCTTGTTCCGTTAATAGAATGTTTTCTTATTTCTTCCCTCCTCCCATAAAAGTTTACTTATAATAATTTTGTAAACCTGCAGCAAAATATAGGTGCCAGGCCTTGAAAGTCTTTTACAGAGGTTTTTTAACAATGTACATAGTGTAGGTATGTGATTTTTCACTGGTAAATGAAAATGCCAGGAACTTACTATAGGTTACTACAACTTTGCCTATAATAACTTTAAATCCCATTATGATCATCTCATTTTGCAGCATGCTTTGTTTCTGAGAGCAATATATCAAGGGAATAGCATGCCAGTTACTATCCTTGGGAGTAAAGATTTCAGAGCAAATGCAGCAGTTTTACACAGAAGGGAAAAGGCAGCAGAGGATAAGTGTTTAAGCCCTGGGTCATTTACTGGGAGTCCCTGGCTTTCCCTCTATTGTGTAATATATAATTTAAATTTATTTACACCGAATCCTTTTGTAATGCTTTACCTATGGTTGTACCAAGGAAGAAGAAGAAGAGGAAGAGCCATTATGAGGAAGTCACAGCTTCTCTGGGGGTAGATGTGTTATCCAGGGCCTGGATATGCTTCAACGTGTTCCATATTTTATGTTCCATATTCCCTCCATGGGAATTCAGAGCAGTGCATGAGATTCTCTCCAGCACTAAAGGTGGTGTAAAATGCAGATAAAGAGAACAATAAGCAATAGAGCTATGGAAGGTCAATTATCATACTTATTCTCCATAAGCATGGTATTTTACATGTCTTATGGCCTTGACTCTCTCTCCATCTTTTATGTTTTTGAGCTGATAAAGGAGTGAATTCCAGAACTAAAATCCTGCTTGAATTTCAGACTCTCTAACATGCAAACCCCTAGATACCTATCTGCTCTTGTTCCAAAATGAAATACGTTCAAACCACTCTGGGCTCTTCAATATACATAAGGATTTATCTGCTTTGGGAACTGACTGTGGTTTACTTTCCTCATGCTGGAAACATTACAGAGCAGGGTATTTTGGTCACTTAAATGGGCAAAATCGGGATAACATCATGAAGGGCTGCTCTGAAGCACCAGGATAGTTTTCAATGCATAGAATTAACATTGGCAAAAGTAGGAAAAAATTATTACTAGAATGAACTTGAACCTGCAGTGCCTTCTTGAGGGTTATCAGTGTGGTAGGCTTGTTTTCTTGTGTTTCAATGCTGTTTCTAAAACCTCATGTTGATTCAAGAGATTGAGGTGACTAATTTATTCATAAGGTTTTCTTAATTTAACTTTTTGGTTCCATCCCAAAGGGGCATAACTATGCAGCTGGTGAAAATATACCTGCATTAAAAATCTGGAACATTTTAAAAAGAAAAGAGAATGCAGTGTTTAGGATAAATCCAGACAAAGCAGCTTCACTCCCTGAACTTCAAACTGTTGTCTTTCAGTTTTGATGAGAAATCAAGGTTTTATCTGTATTTCCAAATTCAGATTTTTTTAAATAAATACTTTAGTCCCTGAAGCGTATCAAAATGTTTGGGGTTTAGGAGCATTTTCTTGTTCATTTTACAATGGTAGCAGATATTTTTGCATTTTAAAACCTCCCTTGTAGTATCAGCAGCTCAAACATTCCAGCACTGTGTATTTGAAAGTGAAATGGTCAGCACAACTAAAGCTGACATTATGGATGTCTTTTCTTTGCCAAAACTGAGGGACTTGCACGAAGCGATGGGGAGATTTGAAAGAATGCAGTGTTATATACAGGCTTTTCATAATTCAGAATAAATTAGTTAAATACATTTTTATATATCTCTTTAAATAAAAGTAATAGCATAGAGCATCTTTAAGAGTTTATCCCCAGTTAGGAGGAATAGCTTAAGGGCTGTGTTTGAGAATAAAGGAATCCAGCTCCCCTTTCTTAGGTGGCCTGCAGACTACCTGCTGCTGGAAGTTTCTGAACAGCTTTGTTTCTGGCTTCTGAGAGGAATTAGTCCTTCCACATTGCAGGTAAGCTTCTGGTACAGGACTGCTTTTTCCTCAAAGACTGGCTCAAAGTTCACAACTTTTTGGATTGGCTTTGTTACTCATCACAGACTTATTAATATTAAAATCTAAATTACATGATATAGGGAGTATTGCTGTGAAAGCTGTATGAAATGTTCAAAGTTAAAAGCAAAGTCAACACCTTGGTGAGACTTCCCAGGTAAGACCTTTGATTGCAAATTGCTGCTGATGGAAGAACAGCCACTGCAAAAAAACAGATCTCTCATCTTTGTCTCTGTATCTCCCAGAGCTTCATCTTTGAAGCTGATACTTCAGCCCAGAGTCCCTGGGGATGATGTCTACAAAATGGTCCCAACCTCACCCTGTCTGTCTCATCTCATTGCTCATCTGCTGGGGAACATGAGCTGAATCAGGACAGCAAAATGACCCACAATTTATACGGTGTTTCTTTTGGCTTCCCAGAGGAACTGACTTTAACATTTGACAAAATCAGTGTAGCAGCTTGTTGTATGAAGCAGAAACACCAAGATCAATTTTAGACTATAATGATGAGGTTTAAATGTCCTCAAAATACCATTAAATGTTTATTTTTTCCTAATATGCTATAAAAAAATATAGACTTGAACATTGTTGTTAGTTGATATGGTGAAACTGATAGCAATAATCCATTGAAGGATGTCTCCATGCTAAATCCTTTTGCAAAGAATTTTCACTTTTTTTTCCAAGTACACATTTTCATTCTTTTAATACATTAAGAAAAGCTTGGATTCCTTAATAGGAGTCTGCACAGCATGTGGTCTTGCCAGAGCTAGGAACAGCAATTGCTGTTTTTAAAATGGAATGCTTTGTAAATTGTTATATTAACCACCATTTTAATATAATTTTTTTTGTAAGTATTGGTTTGATAGTTCACAATAACGTGTAAATGTTAAATTAAGCTAACCTATTTGTTTTTGTCCTGGCACAATTTCACAAAATATAAAACCATTTTTATAACAGCATGTGGCTAATACACTGATTATCTTTCCATGTAGAGCCAGAAAAAGGCAAATTGGGAAAGTAGTCTGTGAAGATTTTTGTAATGGAATAAGCTTAAAAGTAAAATTTCATGCCAAGCAATTTGCACTGTATTTTTCAGTCTCGTGCCATAGTTGTAAATGAAACTTACTTTCAAGTCTTTTTATAGAATAATAAAATCATAGAACAGTTTAGGTTGGAAAGGACCTTCAAGTTCACCTCATTCCAACCCCCTGCCATGAGCAGGGACCCCTTTCACTGGACCAGGTTGCTCAGAGCCCCATCCAACCCGGCCTTGGATGTTTCCAGGAGAGGGAACAATCAACACACAACTGGTCTGTTCTCACATGTCCCCGTAGACATAGATGGACACATACCGTTGTGTCACTTCACGTATATTTTATTTTTCTGCATCATTTTAAAGCAAAGCTTTATCCAGAAGAAACAGTGATGTGGAGGAACTTCAGAACTTCAGGAACTTCTAGTCTTCTTGCTCTGGGGAAATCTTACAGCTTTTGTCTTCTTTTTAAAATTATTTCACTGTGTTCACACAGGATTGAGTACCCTCTGGAAGCAACTGCTGGTGGCATCCCTCAAGCTTCTTTTTGTTTCTTAAATATTAAGTTATGACTCCCATTTCAGGCAAACCTTACAGGTACAAGTAATCCTCAAGTGCTGGTTTTGAGTAATCAGGGCCAGTTTGTATCCCATGAATGTGGCAGAATTAGTTTTTCCCCTGAGTAGTGCATCAGTGAATCTCACCTTCATCTACCCTCAGATAGGTCCAATAATAGACCTATAGCTAGCCATGGTACTGTTCAGCTTCAGAAAATACATTATTTTTATTGTCACTGCACACCTGCAGGCTCAGTTCAAGTCAGCTGTAGGTGAAACAGTAATAGAAGGATACAATACAGGAGAGTGCCTGAGGCCATAGACTCTTTGATTTTGCCAGAGGAGGCTTAGGTAGAGCTGATGTTGTCCCAAACATCATAGGGAGGTTTCTTTACAGGTTTCAGTGGATTCATCCCATAAAAAAGAGGTGTACAGGCAGATAGTGTCAACTGTTCAGTTTGTAACTGACCTCTTCTTTAAGCATGATAGACTTTGTGTTTATCCTTCCCAAAAGAGACTGTTGATATCAGGGACTCCTCAGCCTCGCTGGCCAGGGCTTGGTGAAATCCAGTGACTGGGAACTGAGGTTAGAGAAATTTAGTATGCAATGCCCAAGCTGTGAAAGCATAAATGCAGGGGAAACCAGTATGGCATCAGCATGGCTGTTGCACCTTGAGGTTAAACAGCTGCCTGTATCTAGGTTTTTAATACTTTGGCTTGTGAGCATACAGAAGCAGCAAGTCCAGTCATGCAATTACAGTCGGCCCTTCTGGCCTTTGTCCTGAGGGACTCTGGTCCCAATCATAACTCTTGCAATTCCCCAGAGAGATCTTCCCAGTTGACCTTCACACTGTGACCTCACTGATGAATTTACTCAAGGCACAGCTAAACTTCTGTGATGGTAATGTTGTATTTCTCTATCACCCAAAGCAGCAGGGACTCACTGTTGAGGAGCCATGACACCAAGCAGGTGGACCCCACACTCAGGTGGCACAGGTGATTCTGTCAAGTGTTGGGTAGAAGTAACTTTGGCTGAAAAATTTCCTTGCAGACCTAGTTGGAAGAAATGCTTGAAGATCTGTTGTCTTTCTTTGCAGCATGGAGAATAGTTTGGCCACTGGACACATCAAATAACCCCTGCATCATTTTTGGACTCTTGACTGGGTTCCTGCTTGTTGCATGCATTCCTGTTTCAAAGGAATAGAGACAAAAGAATCTAACATTTTTCTGGTGTAGCAGTGTCTGAATGACACATTTGCCACCAGGGAGATGAGAAGAACTAGAGCCACCTCTCTCCTAAACTTCTATGAAGCTCATTAAAAAAATTTCTTATTTTCTATAGCATGCTGATCATCAGTTAGTGAAGGATGGAGTGATGTGCTCTGCATTTGACTAGAACTTACTGATTTATTAAAACTGTAATAAATTTTACATCAGCATTTCTTAGTAGTAGTGGCAGATCATGTAACACTGTATTTTTCTCAGGTTCACGGAATGGTTTTGGATTACTTACTTAGCTTCAGGAAGCATGGTGGAAGCTGTTCCACTAAATGCTAGAGGAAACTTTGATCCATCATACCCTATGATGTAGTTTATTCTGTAGCTTGATCTGTGTCCTATTATCATGAAGAGCCCAATCCAGTGCCAGTTCAAGAAAACATGATGGTTTTAACTCATCATTGGAAACCAGGAGTTAAAAGCATTGGATACTTTCTTGGACCTGGTGCTTTCCTGGTCTTCTGTTTGTTCTCTTTACAGGGACATTAACTGAGGACAGATTGATGAGGAAACCACATTTATTTTATCATTTGCAAATTTTAATGCCATCAGCAAGTTCTGGGGCATACCGTGGGATAAGAATGTGGTTAGAAAACAATCTGGGGTGGTTCATGGGGAACATCATGATTTTTTTCTTTTCCATGCTACAGCTCATGGGTTTGCTCATCAGTAAATTGATTAATTGGACATATTTGAGTGTGTTTTCACAAAAATGTTTGAGCTATATGATGCCTCCCCACACACTTTTTTTTCCCTGCAAACTGCCATCATCAGTGATTTGGAAGTGTAGAAAATAGTATTATAAGGGAACAGATGCGAACAAAAGGGGTGAAATTGAATGTATTAGTATTCAGCGGTCTGCTTTTGATTACCTCTGACTGGAAAATATTTGGAAGCCACCAGGGTCCCCTCAAGTGTTATGATTTCGTAAATTCAGCCCTCGTGTGTTGGGATTCAGGCTCCCTTATTGAAATTGAATTGATATTTTGTAAACTTCATTTGTGAATAATGTGATCTGACAGGGACAAATGCAAGGGAGAATTGTTTTCAAACCTTCTCCAAATGAAACTTATTATTGGGTAAATACGGATTTCTTTGTCTCTTTTCCTCTCTTTCTATCCTGAGTGTCTTCATGGCCTGAATATGTATCAACTTTTCCAAGGTAATTGAATTGCTTCAGTCATGTGTGGGCAACAGAAATGGGCAATAGAATATATTCCTGATGGGGAAAAATTGAAAAGTAGAAAGATTTCTACTCAGGTGCAGGGCTGGGAGGGTCACAGTGCTATCAGAGGAGAATGACACACAGGAGCTTCTTTCTGATTATCTCAGCTTTGGCCATTCTCTCCCTCAATAATCGCCCTCTGATATAACGCCGGCTTTCCAATTTTGCTGGCCAGCACCAAGCCTCAGATGTGTTACATATTAATTTCCCTTTGCAGAAAATTTGCCAAGCTTTAGCTCAAATTCAGTTAGTCGGATTGATGAAAGTGGCAAAAGGATACGACATTTACTGATTCTCCCTTTTCACCTTTGATTAACTCAACCTGTGAATTATTCTTGCCCTGTCAGTGTGCCATTAAACGAGCTGGGGCCAAGGTTGCAAGTTCATACTTTCTGATGTAACTGAGAGAAAATGCGTTGAGCCATGATTTGTCTGACAGAGACCTAGGATCATTTCAATGCTGTGTTGCCATTATTTTAACAGGTCAACCCTTGGTGAAATAAAGAAACAAAAATAAACGCTCCATCTTCCTCCCCATAATCTTAATTTCTAGCTCATATCTCTGGCACCTGCTGGTTCCCAGTGATTCTCTCATGGAAGAAGTCATTGTCCTTGCTCCAGATGGACTGGAAAAGTCCATCCCTCCCTCTATTTCTTGATATTTTTGTATGAAATCTTGCTAGTCTGTAGTGTTTGTATCCCATAGGGGTTGCTGCCACAGGCTGGAATCTATGTACTTAATTTTTTCCCCCATTTTTTGTTTTTGTTCTGCCACCACATTTCAGGTTTGATCTCTTCTGGAAGCGCCAATCCCTGGTGCTTCATATTGCTACAGCACTTCACTCTATCAATGAAGCTGAAGGGAGAGAACTTCCTTTCCATGTCTTCCTTTGTTACTGCACGGCTTTGACAAATCATGTCCAGGTTTTGGCTGTTCTTTTAACTTCATGAGAGTCTTAATTTGTTTCTTATAAAGTTTAGGGGTTTTTAGATGGTGCAATGGAAACTTTAATGTTGCCATTACAGCGTGTCTGTTAGGGAAATTGTCAGTTTTGATTGTCAAGTTAGGCAACGTATTTAAAAGACATTTTCCATGATGGTGTTGGGCATGTGTAAAGACTTTTCAAGATTGCAGATGTGCTTCAATCTGTGGATCATTGGTGACTGTGGCCTTGACCAGAGCAGAAAGATTTGGGTGAAAGTGGGCAAAAAGTGTGCTATGAATAATTTGCCCTCTGGACCTTGCAGTAAGGATACAGTTCTGGCAAACTCATCCAGATTTGTCTATCCCACAGTGTCCTCATGCTGTCAGGAACTCGTGGAAAACACCTCCATCCACTTCTCATGGTTTTTGAGTAGTCTCAGGACCTGAAAGAGTGGTGAAACACAGTGAGAGTGTCTGCTGTCATTAGCTGATCTTTCCATGCTAGTTCTGATAAATCATTACTAAACACAGGAGAGATGTGGATTTGGTTCCTTCTGTGCATGACTCAATAGAATTTTTACCAGAAATGCTTTCTAAGAGATTTATCATAAAAATATTCCTGTTTCCTTTTTTATTCCTCCCATAAACCACATTTCTGTTTATACCGAAAGGCACAATTTGGAGCATGTCTAACAAGAACTCTCCTATCCTTTCTTAGGTGCATAACAGCCATTTGAAAATGGTACACTTCAAGACATCCATCATAGCCCTGAAATACCTAATTTTAAAGTATCTCCTTCCTAGGAGAACTGGAGTTGTGTTCAGAGCTGCAGCCTTGTCCACCTCAGTCTTTTCTGTATAATATATATATCAGCTTACAGCTGTTGAGTAGAAAGAATTGTTGAAAGTAGAGAGCAGTGAGGAGAGGAATTGATGTGCTGAACTCTGTGGGAAGGGTTTCCAGCTGACATGCAGGAAATATTGCTCGTGGCTCTTCCATCACTCAGTGAGCACAATGGGCTTTCTGTAATTTTCCACAACCAAACTGGGCATCCCCAGGTCAATAGCCCGGATGTACAGAGTCGTCAAGACAAAGCATAAAACCCCCTCGCAATAACCCATGTGACTGAAAGTGTAATGTAGACACACTCCTAACAGCCATTCCTTGTAGAAAGTCACCTTTGGAAAGTACTAAAATCACTGACCATTAATAATGAGGCCTACATTGCAAATTAGGTTATTTTAAATACATCAAACAACTTTCTCAAATAGGAAAAAAAAAAGAAAAAAAGAAATTATATATATCATGGTAATGTTTTCTATCCTTATATAAGTTATTAATTAGTATACTTAAAAAAAAAATTGAGTCTGCTCATAGGAACACTTTATATTCTCTCAGGCTTAAAAGATCTCTAGCTATGGCCTGCTAACTCTTATGGCCATGAAGAATGCATGTCTTGGTTATAAATGGTATCCACTTTAGCTTCATAGCTTAGAGCTGAATAAACACAGAATCACTGAATTGTACTCAATGGCTCTGTTTATACTGTATTTTGTTAGCATCTGACATAAATCAAGCGTGATTTGATTGACTATACCCAAAGTAGAGCCGGAATAAAATAATGAGGGCGTTTGTTAGCTGAGCTGCCAGTCTTTAGTAGTAATGACATTTAACGTAATAGGTAGCTGGTAGGTTAAAATGTGCTTTTTATTTGTTGTACATACATTTTATAAAAGAAAGATGTAGTAAAGCCCAGGGTGCAATTTTTCACACCACCCCTCCAGATAGGAAGCTAATTAAAAACAAGGCAAAAAACTGATCATGAATGAATGCATTGGCCATTGTTTAGTGTTATACAGAACTGTACAAAAAAGATCATTAAATTCCATTCATCACTTTGGCTTTAAATTGATGCAAAAGACTTGTGCTGCTGTGCATAAGGTGGAGGCTAAGTAGGAAGGGTATTAAATCAGTTTGAGAGTCTTGGGGAAGAAAATATTTAGCAAGAGAAATAATAAAGGACAGAATATGATAACATTGCTGTAAGGAGTGTTAGCTCGTTTGTTTTGAATGCAATTCTGAAAGGTCAAGATGGAGGTAATATAAATGTTAATACTAAAATCCGGAGGGTTTGAAGTTTTCAGTTGAAGTACTTGGTGTCATTGCAATAACCAAATAAATTTTTATTATCTTCAGGTTTAAAAGTCTGTTTTAAAAAAGCCTATTGCTATAAATTTTAGAATTAATGACTTAAGAAATTGTAAAACACTGTTTTAAAGTGGAATTTAGACTAGAACTTTACATTTTAGATTTTGACTGGTTAATTTTTTTTTTTTGTGTGTATTAAACCTCTTTTGAATGTTTCTCCAAGTATTGGCTGGAACAGCTGAACAGTCTGTGAGCAAGTGCACTTGGATGCTAATTAACTGATTTGCGTAAAGCTATTTTCTACAGGCATTGAGAACATACAATCATTATGGCCATAAAAATTGACTTCTGTTTGTTACACACACTTCTACTGGAGTCATAAAAATTATTCTTGGCTCTCATGTGTGCATGTAGCTACAAACTGCAATTAACACTGCCACTTGCACTTTGTCATAAAATGCTAATTGCTTATTGACCAGGTCACAGAATTTGGGCAAAAAGTGTATCTAATACAAATAATGAAGTCTGGAAACCATCCTGCCTGCTCTAACATAGCAGAGTGTGGTTCAAACCCTGAAAACAGATCTTGTGACCTGGACATATATTCCACAAAAGGGTGTGGGTCACAGAGGGGACTGTGTGCACAGTTTCATATTTGACCTTTTCTTTGCGGCATCAGAGCAATTGTTGGGGAAAAATGGTTTCCCAAGCCTCAGTGCAGCCCTACAGAATAGAGAACAGACCTGGCAAGGTATTTGGGTTCAAATAGCCAAGCAAGCTGGATTCATGTTCCTCCTGCTGACCTTCATCCTGTGTTATTAAGTGTTGCTTGTGTTCCTGACTATGGCCTCAGTGCAAAGGTGCTGAAAACCACAGAAACTTCCACGGCGTGAAAGGTGTTAGGAGCTGGACTGCCAGTGAATTAATGCACAGGAGTTCACTTTCTGCTGCATCCTGATACTGAGCAAAACCAAGCTGTCCCCAAAAGAAGGAAGTGCTTCCCCAGGAATGTAAGTGAAGGTGAAAGGCAAGATGATGAGGAGTAGGAAGGATAAGAGAAAGGAGAGTGAAACTTTCTGAACACCACCTTTGCAATGTATTTGTCTGTGCTGCCATATACCCACCTGGGCTTTATTCACTGTTGTGCTTGGGTGGACTGGCAGATGTGTGGTGACAGGTGTGTAAGTGGGTCTGCTCAAGTCCCCATGCAGACAGGAGGGCTGGGGAGAAAGATGCAGTGAGAAATCCCTGTTCAAAGGAATGAAACCCACTCAATGACAGTTTTGCTCATTTGAGAACTGTGGTGAAAACTTACTCTGTCCTGCAGTTTAGGTATAAAGTCTTACACCTATATTGGTTCCTGTATTGGGGATGTTCAATATCAAAATGTCTTTAGTTTGTCATGATAAGCATCAGCGTCAGTGCAGCACGCTGGGGTAATCAGACAGTCTCAGTATTTGGAGGGCAGAAAGGCTTGTTCTATCCCTGGTGCCCTTCAGCTGATGGTGCTCCAGGAGACATCCAACAGATGAGAACACACAAGAGATAGTGACAGCCCTGGGGCTGTGGGCTGCAAGATGTTTTTAATGAAAACTTCACAACTTGATCCATTTCAGTTAGTAAACAAATGAGTTTTGAGGCAATTTAATGAGTCAGCCAAGGAAAACTTTACCAACACCCAAAGATGGCTCTGACTCTGTCAGAGGCAGAGATCTCCCCCAGCTTCAGGGAGGTGATGAAAGGACAGGAGCTTTGGTCTCCTTCATTCTGTTGCTTCTAAAGCTGTTCTGCATTTTGTACAGCCCTTTACTACAACTGGGGAGGAGGTGATGTTATTTCTAAGTGTCTAACAAACAATTTTTGTCACATTCATCAATGGATTACACAGCAGTACCTGACCACTGAAAGCAAGAAAAAAAACAGAAACGCATTGCTATGCTGTTCATAACTCTGGTTATGAGCAGCTTCTCAAAGTAATTTGAAAGACTTTGGCAATAGAAGTATCAAGTGGAAAACAGACAGCTCTGGATTGAATCCCTTCATAAAGATGCTATTTATTCATTCATAAGCAATCTCATTTCTCACACACAGCCACTGTAGGGGCAGCTTTATTATCCTAAGAGGTTAAAAATTAGAGTGATGAAAAAATACTCGCTGCTAAAGATCAAGGCATCAAGTGACATATTTAGTGCTGGGCTTTTTTTGGGGGGGAATAATGATATCAGTTCTGAAGTTTATAGCTTAAACTTGTCCTTTGGTATCTCCATTTAGCTGCTAACTCAAGAGAGTGTCTCAGAGCTGTCTATAGACCAGGCAGTGCTACGTCATCTGTACAACAGTCCTAAAACCCCATGATTTCAAAAATGTATTCTAAAGTTAATATCTATTTCAAGCCATGATTGACATAAGCTGACTTCTATGGGTTGAACATCCTCCTTGTTTTCCTGAAGCTAACTGTTGCATCAGGATGTGATGAGCACCAGGAAAATCTGATGACTGGAAACAATGGAAGGTACCATGAAACACAACTTGGTGGAGTAAGTCCAGATGTGTGGCCAGTTGTCTTAGTGATTATGGTGAGGCAGTGGAAATTAATGCCTCTCACACTCCATATTTTGAAAGATGAGCTAAATGGTTTGTACTGCATATCTTGCCCAAGGTGCAGGAGGTGGGAAGGTGCAATTCCAGGTCACTCTTCATAGTGTCACAGCTGGTAACACACAGCAGATCTTTCCAAGATACCTCATCGTTAGAAATCCTGAGAAGTTGTTTTTTCTTCTAGGAAAAACAAAAAAAAAACCAAAAAAAAACCCAAAAAAACAAACAAACAAACAAAACACCAAAAAAACACAAACAAACAAACAAACAAAAACAAAACCAAAACCAAACCAAACCAAAACAAAAAAACAAACCACCACCAAAATTCATTCCTGCATTTGAATGGAAAGGGCTCAAGCCAATGACTCAGAGTTCAGGTGAGATCTTGGTCCCAGGAGGATTTGCTACACGATTCTTACAATTTTATTGCTGTGTTTCACTGTCCAGTTTGTTTTCCTAAAGTCTAAGTTTTTGGATCAGAATTCTGATTTGAAGGTGATGTTCTCTTTTCTCCTGGCTAATTTTCTCCTGCATTTAGAAAGCCTGTTTGTTCAGGCCACTGTTCTATGAAAATCCACCTTCTATTAAGATATCTATGTTTATTGACCATTTTTTAAACTTCAGATGGGCACCTAAAATGCTTTGGAAATTCAGTGTGCCATAGATTGAGCATGATCATAATGATCTGGCAGCTGCTGTTTAAAAAAATTATTCCATTTCATTTAAGACAGAATTTGCAAAGCCTTGTAGAGTTATATGTGTTTAACACACACACACATTTTATTGAAAATTGAGTATTTTACTTTTTTAGGTAGCTCTGAAAATCGCAGCCTGAATTTTGTTCAAAATTTTATATTTCCTTCAAGGAAATCTACCCACCACCCTTTTATGGGGGAAATCTTTCTCAGAGCTGTGTGGTAGAACTCATCATTGATATTATGTTCTCCCCACCCGCATGCAAAGCAGAGCTCTTTCTCCTTGCTTTATTTTCCCTGTTCTCTTTCTCTCTTTGCTCTGCATTTACCTCAATGACTATTACCATGGTGCTGCAATCAATAGAATGTCCAGTGCCCTGTATAATATAGTCCTGTTTTTTTTCACCCACAGGCTTTGATTTCAATGTGGACACTTCCACCATAAGCCTAGACCTAATAATTAAAATCTTCATACTTTTTCACAAGTTTCCTATTGTTCTTTCTGATGCATTCAGGCACTGTGAATTGTTCCCTGAAGCCAAATCTATACTTTTTATTGTTATGTGAATATTCTGCTTATACTAGATATTACACTTTTACTTCCTATTCAATAAATATCTATGACATTCAGCTCAGCAATGAGTATTAGTCTGTCAGAACACTAATTTATGTTGGGAATAGTGTACGATCAAAAGGTTTATGGATCAGAAATGTGTAAATATGAAGTTAAATCAGTGGCTCTTCCATGAATTAAATTCCAAGCAAACATTCCATTCCAAAATTTCTTCATGCATTTTTTATCTATTGTTTCAAAACTGATCTGAAATGTTGGGGGATTTATGAACTTAGGAGGCTCTTATTTGATATTTTTCCTTCTGCATTTTGTGACAATATATAAGCCATCAGGTTGTTGAGGATGAGAATACATTTTAGTTACTTCATTGGGATATAGCTCAATATTAACTTTCTGGTCTGCTGTCTTACTGAACAATGCCTGTTCCTCTGACAGTTCATTTAGATATTGTCATGGTGTTGGAAGCTTTAAAGGGGTTAATGAGGTATTTATTCCATTATTGTTATTGGAAATTACAGTGTCTAGAACACTTACACAAGAAGATTAAAGATAGATGCTTTAGACCACTTTCTATAGTCTGATAGGCCATTATTTTCTGGTTCATAACACAAAATAGTACTTTTCATCAAGGAGCTCATATTCTCTAGATGATTCAAAAATTCACAGACCAAAACCAATGTGAAATATTAAGTTCCTAATACTTTTTTAACCCCAAACAAGTTAGAATGCAAATGTTTTAATCAAACAAGGTGAAGGTGTCACACACATTTCTCTTTTGTGAAGACTGATGATGAAAGGGGTGCCTTGACATATGGAAGTAGACCTCTCCTAGCCTGGCTTCTGCTTCTGGCTTAGCAGATATGGAAAGCTCTGCTGCTGCTGCTGGTTTGAGTTGTTTTGCACAGGATTTAAATGTTGTTGTTTCCCTGATTTCCAGCAGGGAGTCATTGAGTCAAATTTTGCTATTTTAATGTCATTCCTTGGGGTGATGAGAAACTATTTCACATTGAAAGAACAACACTCACAGTGTGAGTTGTATGGTGTGTATGAGATACTTGGGGTCTTGCCCCTGTGTGCCTTATTATGAGCATGAAAGTTCCTACTCTACTTTCTCAATCCTGAGGGCCAGGAAACCATTCCATATGTCTCCAATCTGTTCTGGTTGTGCAACATGGTGATGAAGACATCAGAGATCTGGAAGGGTTTTCTTCATGGTGTAGAATTAATACAGTCAATCTTGCAATCTTTCATGCTCACACTATATAAGAAATTATGCAAGCAGTTGTTTTATTAGATGATAGATATCTCCTGGTAGCTAGATTGGGAACACATCTAACAGCCGATGAAGAGAGAGACAGCTGGGGAGAAATGGATCTCCATTCTTTCAGAAAATTAAAAGCCATATGGAATGGTCTTGGGACACTTGTTCTGGGTGATGCAGCTTGAACTGGTGACCCTTCTTCAGCTGCTTGACCATGCTTGGACAGGGGAGTTGGACAGGATCATCTCCATAGGTCCCTTCCAAACTCAACCTGCAATTCTGGGAGGCACCCTTAGAGACTCACATGCTCCTTTGCACCTCTGGGTGCATGGGATGGGCAAGAGGCACAGCAGGATGTGCACCAGGAATCTCTGCTTCTTACAGCTCCTTCCACAGGGCAGCACCTGTGGGTCTGCCCAGATCTGTCAAGAAACGTGTGGCCCTTCTGATGACAGTAGGATTTATTCCCCACACTTACTTGTTGCGAAGCAGTTTGGTGCTGTTTAATTCCTTACTGTCTCTTTGCCTGGAGAGGTTTAAGGGCTGTACAGTCCATGGTGGATGCCATCTGTACTGTACTGCCTGAGGTGCAGCTCTTCAGTGTCACCTCAGATGTCCCTGACAGGGTCTAGGACTTCACACTCAGTTTGGTGTCTTCTCCTTTAAAGCACCCTTCCCTCTTTGCTTCCATCTTTGCCTCCTCATTTTCCTCCTCGACACTCACCTGTGTTGTCCTATAGTCAATTACAAGAATCAACCTGTTAGAAAGAAACTTTGGTTTATCAGCATTTAGAAAATGGACTTGTTTCTAGAGGAGGGATTTAGTCAGCATTTAGTTTATGTGCCAAGCCTTACAGTAATCCTCGAGAAAGGCAACCAGATGATAGGCTGCCAAACAATATGGTCTAGAGCCAAGATGTATTGGGAGATATTCATGTAGCAGAAAACAACTTCATTGTAACAGAAATGAGTTTTATTTTCACACAGGAATACAATGCATAATCTGATACATTCTCAAAAATAACTTTATCATCCTGAATATTATTTTGCAAAAAGTAAACATCAACTGAGAAAGTTTCTTCTTCTAAACAGAAAAACCCAAACCATTTCTGGATTTGGGGATGCTTGGGTTTTTAGTTTTTTTTCCCATTTATGAAGTGGAGATAGGTTATAAGCCAGAAAAAAAAGTATTTGTAGATGATACACAGCTAGCAATGCCCGTTTCTACTGGCTAGTGTGTCTGCATGACTTTCATCTTCCATGGTAACTTAAGCACAAGAAAAAAGCCTTTACAGTTCAGGGCACTGCTGCCTGGCCAGAGGCTTGTAATAATTCATAGATGTTTCACTTTCATTTTTCTAGAGCTGAGGAATTACAGTCTGCTATTAAAATTACTTTGTGAGTTCCCTGGTAGAGTGTATATATTCTTTCTGCTCAAAGAGATAAATAGAGCATTGTGGGGAGCAGGGACTTCTTAATAGCAGGGGCTCTAAAGAATCCATAGGCCTTGAAAGAGAACATCATTGTGCTTCCCTTCACTCAACAGCTGTTTTTCACATAGGATCCCTTCAAAGATGTGGGATAGTGAGAACCATTTATCCTCCTTGGGCAGGAGCCACGTGTGTTTGTCCTTTTGTGCAAATTAAAGTCAAGACAACCTTGTGAGTGGGGTGTGGATCTGACATCCTTAAGAGGTTGCAAGGTGGGGCAAAGTGTCAGGTACCAGCTGCCAGATCTGTGTGTAGAAGGCTTGAGGATGTCCCAGGCAGCAGCAAGTGGGCACAGTTTGTGGGCAGCTCAGGTGAGATTGGGATCTACTCAGTGATTCATTGGGGTTGGTTTTAACAGCCTTGGTCACAGTGGCAGTATCTGAAGCACAACCCTGATGTGAAGAGCTGGGTAGAGCTCATGGGATTTTTATAGTGCTCCTTCCTTTCCAGAGTCAGAACCCTATCTAGTGTTTTTCTTTTTTTATTTTCAGGATTTATTGATTTCCCTGCTTGACTGACAAAGGCCTGGAGGAGAAAATGAGAGTTTCTGGTGGGAATTTCTTTCTTAATGGTAGACAATGCTTGTCTAAGTCTTCCAGCTATAATAGAAAATGCCTCCATTAAAGCTAACTGGAAGAACTCAGTCTGGGGAGGTTCCTGGGAGGAGGTGATGTGTGCCTATTGGTTTCCCTGCAGTATATGGGCTTTCAATGGTTTGCATGTATTTGATTGCAGCAAATTGTAGACCCAGCTCACGGGTCTCGAAACAGAACCTTGTGGACTCAACAACCAGTAATAGTCAGGACCAGATCATGACAAAATTTAGCTTTTTGACTGAATTTCCAGGCTACTTCCAAAAAAATGTCATGGCTCCCATTCCCCAGTTTAAATTGCTGTTCTCAAGGTAAAAGAAAAAACCAAAAGGTAGTAGCATGTCTCTAAGCTGTTTTGAGACCAGGTGAAAAAAGATATCAAAAATAATTTCCTTGGTCTTTGTGTCTTCAGACTCCAGTTTCCCCATCAGTGAGCACGGCCTTATATTACCAGTGCTTCATAGGGAGTTATATTACGTTGACTTGAACTTTCATAAAAATCACAACAGCAAAGCTTTTTGCAGAATGGGGAATGGGGAATGTAATTAACATATGATGGTGCCCACAGCATAAGCTGAGATTTGTGCATGCCAATAGACACGTGTGTTCCCAATAACAGTGTCATGCTCGTCTTGACATCCTTATAAACTTATAGACAAGTCTGCAAAAATATTTCTTCATTCAGTATTCTACTTTTTTCTATTCCTTATTTTTTAATAAGCCTTAAATCTTGCCCTTGCATTTTACAAATTGATAAGGTTCCTGACATTGCAAAACCTGGGGTAGATTGCATCAGCCTTCATTCCTTCCTTTGCAGATGTAGCCTTGCCAAATGTGACATGCCATTCATAACACAAACAGAATTTTACAATAGAGAATACCAGGGTTTAGTTACTGGATAGAAAAGGAAGCTCATTTCTTAAAGGGATTTTGGGAGAGGGAGGGAAGAGAAGAAGTGGGTATTTGTTAATTTCTGCCCTTACGAAGAAACCTTTAGTTTCAAATTCATAGAAGGGCCTATCTTTGGCATTTAGGCTCGGTGTCTGTCCCAGGCCAGTGGAGCTACACAGGCTCCTGCAAGCAATGTCTCAGCCCTTCAAGTGACTTTGTAATTATAAATTCTTGCAAAAAGAGTATAGAATAAATATTGCTCTGTGGGTTAGCAGCTTATGTATAATGCCTGTGTCTCTGTTCATGTTATCTCATATCCTTCAGAAACAACTCTGATGAAGTCAACATAGTTAGACCAAGTTAAAAATATTTTGAAGTCTTGGCTTGATTCTGATGCATTAAATCTGTGCAGATTAAATTATCCCACCCTATGTCTTTACAGTTGTTATAATGTGTACAGACACCACTGGTATTTTAACAAATACTGCAGTGCTGATTAACAAATTTTACATATTTGATCATCATAAATCAAGAGTTACACCATTGATTTCAATGGTGCCAAACAAGACTCAGGCTGCAGTAAATGAAGGAAGGCCCATGAGCAGTTCAGCCTAACAGAAAAATGAATTGTGCTGGTTCCAAAGTTATTTCAATACCATTTGGGTTTGGCTTGATCTATGTGGTATGTGAGAAAGGTAAGACTACACTGCTCCAGTTTTACTGGTGTTCCTGGGGGAAGGACAAGTTATACCATTTTTGTATAATTTTGGCTTTCTGATTGCATATGTATGATTTTAAGTCAACCTTGTCTCTGGATTGTCTGTTGATTTTGGCATGTTTAGCCACTATGCATATGCAACTGCTGCATTTGCAGTTGCTAGTTAAACTTTGACAATTAGGTTTACTGGAAGAAATCCTCTTGGCTGAAGTAGCTCTGCATACAAAGATGTGATGGAATGATCAATGCTGAAATTCTGTGACTGGCAATGCTACAGTCTGGGAGAGCTGAAAAACAGTTTTATTTCCATAACATGCAGAAAAATATGCTATAAAAATATTAATCATTAAGAAAACAATTGAAGAAATGGTTTTGCTAGGATGTAGAGCTATGTGTCTGGTGCAGAAAAAAATCAGTCCATGATTTTTTTTTTTAGATTAAATAGTACTATTTCTATATTGACCTGTATTTTTCAGACAATACAAATTCTAAATTATTTTAAATTTGTTTTTAATTTTCAGATATTTGTATATAGAACATTTTGTAACAGAAAATATATATATTTGAAACAGTTTCATTTTACCAGTGATTACTTTTAATTACTTTGCTCACTTTTTTTGGCATTTTTATTGACTAATAAATATGTGAAAAGGAAAGGAAGCCTCTGGAGAAGCTGTGTGCAGAAAAGCATTCTTCAAGGCAAGAGTGGTATCATGCTGAATTTTGTGGACCCTGTGAAACTATTTGCAGTTTTCACAAAATCTTCACAATTTACACTTGAAGGCATTGTGGCTATTGTGAGTGCTGGGTCATGGCCAGTTTTCCATGGCTGGCAAGTCAGGGGTCTCAAGAATTCAGTATTGAGCATTTTGTTTTGAAAGGATCAGCTTAAGAGCAGCCAAGGGTGGTTACTGCTCTGCTCACTATCTTGTGTCGTGGTTGTTTGATTGTGAATCTGGAAAGAAATTCAGTAATTTCAATACAATTCCCTGTTCTGTTGTTTACATCACATATTTCACCCCAAACAACCCCTGTGACTTTCACAGAAGAAACAAAACTGAAATACCCTGTAATTTCCTTAGACTTGAGGCCATGGCTGAAGCATGTGAGTGTGATGATGGGAATTTCATGACTGATAACTGTATCATTAAAAGCTCAAAATTAATCACTGGGTATCACTATGCTTGAAGTAGTCTTGCTTGTTTAAAAAATTGATTAAACCTATCTTTAGGCAGAATATCTATTGCAAAGGAAAAATGTGAAAGAAAATTGATTTTGATTCCTTGTAACATAAAAAGTGATGATCATTTCTTTCCCTCCTACCAGTATGTAATCGAACATGAGCTATAAGATCAGTAACAAAATTATTCTGCTTTAAGCTGCTAATGTTCTTCACTCAAACCAGAGCTTATAAGCCAAGCACTCTTGACCTGTTTTCTGTGGTTTGCTAGGTTTTCAAGGAAGAAAGACAGGAGTCAGAGTGGCTGCACCAAAAAGCCCATGGAAAGCAGTAAGTGATCTCGATCTGCTCTGTGCAG
>JANPWX010000653.1:2953435-2995935 GCA_024734555.1 Trochalopteron elliotii | reverse complement strand
GGGCCTGGCTCTCCAAGCTCCGTGGACCTACAAGTTTGGTCTAATTTTCCACTGTAGAACAACTATACATCACAGATCTGATGTACTGAAATACTGAACCCTTGGGATTTGCAAAAATGATTTGGTTCAAATCTAAGTGTTACTTTTATTACCTAGTTCTGTTTCTACATGTCAGCCTTGGTGTTCAACATATAAACTTGGTGCTCATCTTTAAAGGCTTTTGCAGTGGGAGCACAGGGACGTGCCTGGCTGCCTGCTTGCACTCCCTCTGGGCAGTGGGACACCTCTCTTATTGCATCCTCTCCTGGGCACATCTCTGCTCCTGCTGTGTTTATCATCAGCTTGTGGGATGATCAGTGTGCTCAGGAAGAATTTGCAAATGTGCTCAGGTCAGAGGAAATCCTGGTGAAGGTTCTGGTCCTGCTGCAGACCTCTTGCACAGGGGTTTGCCAACAAAGCCTGGCTGAAAAGTGGACAGTGGTGCAAATGTGCTCACAGACCCACTTACAGAGTCTGGGTCTGGTATTGGTAAGGGCAGATGTCATAGTGATGGCATTCTCTGAGAAGGAAAACATGCCCGTGTCTGGGGTGACCAAAGAATAGGGCAGAATCAAGCTCAGGAGTAAAATTAGGGAGGCCAGAGGCTTCTCTGAGGTGTAACTTTTGTTTGAAACAAAAGGAAAAACAATCCCTGAGGTCTATTTCTACTTAAGAAGTAAAGGCACTCAAGGATATGGTTTCTTAAAATTTAATGGTGGGGGCAATGTAAGCAGTAGTTTAATCAGGAAAAATTTGTGATGCAGTTGGAGCTGAAACTCCCTGGAATTGAGGACAAACCCCCAGTGGCTGTGAGCTGAGCCAGAAATTTTGCCCTGGAACTAGGATTTCTTGATGCCTCATCTTCTTGCATCAAATGTTTTCAGGTAGCACATTTCTTTCTGTTCCAGTGCACAGCCCTAATTCTACTTTGCAGCATTTCAGGACTCTAACATTGTAAAATGTGGGTTCAAACACAATCTTTTTCCATAGGAATGTGTTAAACAGGCCATGAAAAGCCAGCATGATCAAAAGATGTTCTACAAACTATTGATATTTCACTGCTTCTTACCTTGAGCTTCTCCAGTAATTCACCATATCAGAAATACAATATTTGTAAGTTCTTTTTCATAAAGGTCTTAAAGGGTTTGGAAATTTAAACACCACGAAGCTGAAGTTGAATTGGAAACCAAAAGTCTCTAAGCTTGTACATCTTAGGAAAAAAAAAATTCAATTAAGTGGGATTTTAGCCGTTTCAATAAAATTGGACTCTCCCTTTTCAAGATAAGGGTCCTATAGAGCTGCAGCAACCTTTATGTGGCAGGAATATCCACTTCTACTAAATGTATAATCCTAGCTCAGGATACAATACACACAACAGGAAATCAATGTATAGTAGAATCAATTTGAAAATATAAAATAAACTAATATATAAGTGGAAAATTGACTTCCTATGGATTAAAAGCAGCACAAATGGTAGAAAAATCTGGCTTTTTAACAGGAGGAGGTGGGTGGTAATAATAATGCAACTGATTAACTAGCTGGACTCAAGGTGCTGTGTGTGCACACAGATTTTTTTCCCTTAGTAAAAGGATTCAAAGAGGAAATAATTTATTGCTGCACTTTGCTCAGTGTTTGTCATTGAAAGGATGCCAAGTGTGTACAGCACCATGAAAAAAGGGGAAAAGTGAAAGATACGGAATGCATTATTTAAATTATCAGCACCATAAACAGTGTAGGATTACTGCGGGAATCCCATTATAGCTGTAGGGACATAGAAATGTTTCCATTACCATTATCATGGAGGAGTTTATAACTCAGACACTGAGATTTTTATTTTTTAAGGGAATTTAATGTTTGTATAATGTGCTGTACTGACAGTCTGGAAACTGGATGTCTCTTATTTGCTGTCAGAAGAGATACAAGCAGACATAGAGGGAAATCTGCCCCCAGATTACCCAGTGCCATCCTCAGTACTGCCCCCAGCAGGTCCTTCACTGTCTGATTCTTCAGGCCATTTTCAGTCATGGATACCTCCCTGGTCATTGCTCTTAGAGACAATGAAGTAGGGACAAAATAGATTGAGAATAATATTTTTTTAATTTATTTATTTCTAGTCTCTCAGAAAGGATTTGTGAGAAACATAAAGTGGAGGTGGAGGAGAGAGGGAAACAGATTATTAGCACTGGACTAATCCATTGGGATGCAACTTCTTGAGTTAAACTTCAATAATGTATGCATATGGAACTTTGCTGCCTGATTTCAGGATCTGAACTCAGTCATCAAAGGCTGTATTTGTGGAGATGAAGTCACAGACCCAGCAGACTACAGAGCTCTTATGGACTCAATGCAGTTGTGTAGTGAGTAGATTTTTTCTTTAATCTTTGTTTGTGGAAAATCTGCTGGAGTGGAGGGATGTTATTTTAGATTGATATCTAATATAATCTAACTAGATTCATGCCACTCCAGAGTTTGTCTCTTTTGATCTAAATTCAGTGTGTTGAGATCCATAGAAAATGATAGAGAGTGTACGAGTCTTGCCATCCAGAAGGGGTGTTATTGGGTAAGAGTACTTCAGAATGTTGGAATGGTTATTCTTTAGTGCTAGATTTATTCTGTTCCCTACACCTCATGTAACAAACAGCTCCTCTTTTAAATGGGCCCTGGCATAAAGTAGAAAGTAGTCCAGATTTTTTTTGTTTGTAGGATTGTAACATAAACATCTGCAGCTGTCAATGATCAGGGAAGTGCCTGGCAATCTGTATTTGCTGCAACTGGCACATCATTTTGTACTCAGTAATTCCCCTGCACTTTTCACTTTGCTTTATAAGGGTGGAGGAACCTCTGAAAAAAATGCATACCTACAGAATATATATGTTTTTAACAAAACCTAAATCTGTTAAACCTTCCAATTGAGAAGTGATGAAAACGCAGCTTGGTATCTTAAACAAGTCAGATAACCAAAAAAACTGTAGGGACTTTTAACACCTTATTAGCTGCATTAAGAATTGTTACTGCAATTGATGTTACCAGGATCTGTGATGTATTCACGTAATGAACTGCTTTTCAGCCATCCTGAGATGTCTCATATGTCAGTCTGGAGGCTGCGATCCTCCAAACAGATAGGAGTAATGAAGGTGTGTCTAGCACTAACTGAGCATGGAGTGCATTTAAAAAATGAAAACAATAATCATGCTAAATAGGACTGTTGCTGGAAGCCATTAGTATCTATCAGATGAGCTGTGGAGGCATTGACAGAAATAGTTTAATATATTGTCAGGGGTGGTTTTTAAAGTGTTTCAACACCATAGTGTCTGAGACACTTCAGGAAGCTGGCTGAGCATTTTATCATTCTCAGGAGGTCCAGTCCTTTCTCAGGGACAGCAGAGTTTAGGATATGGGACTGCCACCCAAGTAGCTCTGAATGAGCTGAGGACTTTGTTGCTCCAGCACTTAGGAGACGAACAGATCTTCCACATCCTCTCAATCCTCTTGCACACCCTGCACTGGCCATGCTGTCCTGTGCCATCTGCAGCCTCTATGCAATTTCTGCTTGTCTGCCTGGATTGTCTCAGCTAAAGGGGGAAAACATGGAAACAACATCACAGGGAAAACTGGGAGATATTCTTCAGTGCTGAGGATGGCTTCCAGCAGCACTGAGACTTTCCTGCTCCCTTCAGAACAGTGACAATTTATACCTACGTTCTCCCTGGTTTTTCATAAGAGATGGGTAATTAAATTTATTATCAACAACAAGCTATGTTAAAGAACATACACTTCATTGTTGCAAGAAAGGCTTGTGGTGGGAATTTATTTTATAGGCATACTGCTAAAACTCACTATTTCAAGTGTTGATACTGAGCTGGAATGAATGTTTTGAAGAGGCACATACATCCAAGGAAGCTTTCCAACCATGAATATTAATAAAGTCTGAGCAGAGATCCTGTCTGACAGATGACCAGCTCCATGCCATCCATTGCACTGCAACATGTTCTTGAGCCTCAATTTGTCAGCAATAAAAGTCTGTTTGCCTAAACCTTCTGTTAGGATATGTTGCAGCATTGTATGCATGAGGCATATGATAGTGCAGCCCCTGAAAATCACAGAGCTACACTGAGGATGTGTTTTGGTGTGTGGCTCCCCAACTGCTTCCCACTCATCAAATGACTCTCCAAAAGCACCTGGTGCAGTGTGCATGGACCCTACACTGTGTTACATGGTAAAAATGTTGGTGCAGGCACTGCTGCTTCTGCCTGAACAGAGGCTGTAAGGAGGTGGAAGTTGCTCTCTTCTCCCAGGTAACAAGGGATAGAACAAAAGGAAATGGCCTTAAGTTGCACAAGAGAAGGATTAAATTATATATTAGGAAAAATTTCTTCATTGAAAGGGTGGTCGAGTGGTGAAACTGGGGAAGTGGTGGAATTATTGTCCCTGGAGGAGTATATGTAAATGTGGCACCTGGGAACATGGTTTAGTGGTGGGCCTGGCAGTGCTGGGTTAATTCTTGAAGTCAACAGTCTTTGAGGTCTTGTCCAACCTAAGCAATTCTCTGATTCCTATATTCCAGACATTGTGATGGTGGTAGAAACAAGATCTTGTCAAGGAGATGGACATTTGACAGTAGAGTGTCCTTCAGGGTTTAATCACCACAGCCCAAGTGGGGCAGTAACTGTTTTGAAGGCAAATAGATCAACAGCTTTCTGGCCTTCAATACAGCAGGGGGACATTATCTGGTCACTGGTGTGAATGCCAGTGCCTGGGATCCTGTCTGGAGGAATGGGGGCAATTTGAGAAGAGCTTGGATCAGATCAACACCTTCCAGAGAGGGATTACTGAAGGATTTTTGGAGGAAGGACAGCTAGAATAAGAAGCCATCACACACATTTTAAGTGTTAGCCCATTACACCTGCATTATATTTAAGTGGTTAAATACACAAAAATTATGAATACATGGAGATTATAGGGAATTAAATATGAATGTAAATAAAATCTTGTTTGGTTCATAGGAGTCTCTGAAAAGTGTCTGTTGGGACCTGCTGACCAGAAGCCCTTAAAGGGCATTTTAAAACTCAGTCCAATCCAGAAGCTGGGTTAAATACATTGTAGGAATGTTTCTGAAGGGAAAACATTATGCAGGTTGGCTCTCAAATGAGTGGGAACAGAGGAATGTTGCTACTACATTTATTCCAGCCTTTATAGGATTGTACACTAATGTATACACATTATTAGTATTTATTTGTATTGCAGTAGCCAAGAGCTACTTCTTCACTACATTTCTATTTTGCCAGCTGCTGTATAAACCTATAATTAAAAAAAATTTCTTGCTTTATAGAGTTTATATGGTCTCAGCAGATGATTTGTAAATATATTGTTGCTATCAGTTCTTTCTAGTTCTGCAGTATGGCTATAAGCACTTATGGAAATGTCTGTGAAGTAAAGAAATAAGTCTTAGTACAAGTTGGCATTCATCCATGAAGATTTAGATACCTAATTTATAAACATTTAGTAAATATGAATTAATCTTGACGTGCCGGATTTTGTGCTGAATTAAATAATCATACTTACAGTCTATAATGCCCTTGGACAATAGGTAAATTAGTCCTTCATTAAAAAATCATGAAGGAAAATGCATAATCTGCAGCAATACCCAGAGGAAAAATTACAGTTATTTGAAATAAAAACACTATTGTTAGCAAATTTGTGGAGGTTGATTTTTAGTTTGGCTTCTGGGTTTTTGTTGTTGTTGGGTTTTTTTAAATAGTGTTATAGATCTTCCTGTGTATTGCCTCTATCATGAGACTTCCAGTTGAGAGTATTAACTAAATACCCGAGGTTTAATTGGAAATCTGAGGTAGAAAAACTGTGTATCTCCTTTCAGTCATTTGTCTCTGCACTGCCGGCTTCTCAGCAGCAGACAAAACAGTGTGTGCTTTTACATCTGATTAATGCAAACGAAAGCTGTGATTAAAACATCCTTGAATTCTTCTGTCATGCAGCACAATTTAAAATTGTGAATTATCCTTCAAAACAGCACAAGAGGTGCAATTGCACATTAGCATAACAGCAAACCTTATTTACACAAGCACAAATGTTGTGTAAATTGGCCTTTAAGTGGGTTTTAAATGGCAATCACTTGGTAGGTGTTTTCAGAACTGCTAAATAAAAAAAAATAGCTATAGTGCAATATTTTACAAATGAATACTTTTAATGGGCCTATTTTCAATTGAATTGACTATGAGAACAATGAAGGCAGAAAATGACAACAGTTATTTAATCTGGGATGCAATATAAATACTGGAACATTTTTAAATTGTTCAGCATCTTGTAGCAGAAAGTATTTGTGAAAGTCAAGTGGTTATTAAGCTTATGAACTCCCTGCCTTATGTGCAGCCATAAGCTTGGGGACATACACAGATAAGGGGCAAGAGAAATTCAGACCAAGAGTGTCTATTTTTATGATTTTCACAAGGCATGGACAGGACTGATTATTCTTCCTCATGGTGAGAAATTGCTCCCAACAGCTTCAGGGGGAAAGTGCTCCAAATCAGAAATAATCCCCATGATCCCAAGGGAAATGGTCAGCAACCAGGGCACAAGTCTGTGGATGGGACCCACCCAAGGGTACTGAAGGAGCTGGCAGAAGGGCTCACAGAGCCACTCTCCATCATTTACTGGCAGTCTGGGCTCCCTGAGGAGGTTCTGGGTGACTGGAGGTCACCAAATGTGATACCATCTATCAAGGGCCAGAAGAAGGGCAGAGATTGACCCTCAGCAATGGTGAGGCCACACCACAAAAACCTTGTTCAGTGTTTGGTCCCTCACAAAAAGAAGAACATTGAGGGGCTGGAGTGAGTCCAGAGAAGGTCACAGAGCTGTGGAAGAGTCTGGAGCACAAGTCTGATGAGGAGCAGCTGAGGGAGCTGGGGTGGCTCAGTCTGGAGAAAAAGAAGCTCAAGGGGGACCTTGTTCTCTATAACCCCCTGGCAGGAGGAGCCACTGGGGACTGGTCTCTTCTTCCAAGTAAAAAGTGTCAGGATGATGGGAGCATCCTCAAGTTGTGCCAGGGAAGGTTTAGATTGGATATTAGGAAAAAATTCTTCACTGAAGAAATGTGAAGTGAAAAGCATTGGAACTGACTGTCCAAAGACGTGGGGTAGTCAGAATTCCTGGAGGAGCTTAAAAGATGTGGAGATATTGCACTTGGTGTGTGTGTGCCTCTTGGATATTTCTCCTGGGTCAGAATGGGGCTTAGCTCACTCAAAACTGAGATTTGGTTTTTTTACTCTGATTTTGAACCAAAGTCTGTAGGTAATAGGTAATTAGCTATAGCATGTGTTGAAGTGTGCTCATTCATGGGCTGAAGAAGTCCACAACAAAGAGCATGGGCAAACAGCTCAGGATGGAGGGCTCTGTTCATGGGACAGAGGTCAGCACTGGATCTGTCCTGTTGTACCTGAGACAGAAAATTGAAATTGGATCCCTTTGAGTTCACCTGATTAAGGAAACCTTCCAAAGCTGCTGTCAAATAGTGGTATCAAATGCAAGGCATGAGATGATGAAACAAGAACATTTTAACAGAGGAGATGTCATTTGCTCTTCTTTTTCCAACAGCAATTACTCTGTTTGTGTACTCTGGATCAGTCACTGGAATTACACAAGCCTAAAACTTGCGTGAAATCAGAAACACAATTGTCTAAGGCTTCATTCTCTGCACCATATGAGCAGGCAGCTTGCAATCAGCCCTGGTATATAAAGCCTGTTTACCCGAATGATGTTTAGAGGTTTTACGCTGTTGTATTTAAGCTAATATTTCAACTGATTCTAATCTCCTTGAATTCATATCCCCAGTGGTTTCTCATAGATGAAGGATTTGAATGAATTAGGCACTAATCAGCCCCTGATAAGGTTTGGTGATATTTGTCCTATGTTTGGTATTATGCCTCCTTTTTGTTTGTAATATGTGTTTTTTATACTCAGTAGTCCCTATTTTAAGGTTTATTTACAGCTTTTGCTTTCTCTTCTGTTTCTCCCTTAGTGACATCAAGATTTGTTAATAAATAGTTATTTAGATTAATTTACTCCTGGGACATAGCTACATGCTAATTTCTGGTGTAGTGCTTTCAGACTTACTGTCTTTCATCTGATCAGTTCTCCCTCTGCTCCAAGAAGTTTTCACTTGGGATGCCAGTGCCCCTGCAGTATTTCAGTGCAAAGTGAACCATCACAGACTACCTTTATCCTACCTGTGTTCTTGTGGCTGTAATACTCATTTGCCCTTCATTACCCCCTCCCTAAGGTGCTACTTGATAGTCATTTTGTGTCTAGCCTGAAAACAACTGGGACTCACCTGGTTTGAACCCACAGAAGGAGAAATTGAGGACACAAAAGCACCAATGACACATAAGACAATATTACCCTAAATTACCTAAATTATCCTGCAAGAAAATGCAGGAAAAAGGAAGAACCCAAAGTATTTTCTTGTACTACATGGAATTTTGTTTTAAAATGTAAGTGGCTTGAAGTTTCAGCTCCTCTCCCTTGACTTCCAGAGCAGATCCCTTTGGCTTAGGGTTTTCAGTGCCTGCACAGGCACATGGCAAACCCCACCCAGATGCCATGAGCAGCAAGCTTAGCCTCCAGGCAAGGAAAGGGGATCCTCTCTGAGTCATATCAAAGTCAAGAAGATCCTATACTCTTTATCATAACTGATCATACATAACTGTGCCTTATGAAATCCTTTAGATTCCTTTCTCCTTCTTTTCCCACTTGAAGGCTTTTCCCAAATCTCAGAGCTCTGATGGTAAATTTCTTTTATTTTTCAGTCTAAATTTATAGCCAATTTGAATTTTATCATTTGAATATTATTTATTCATATGCATTTGCTGTTGTGCCAACTTCACCCTTTTGCCTAAATAGATTTTCTACCTGCTGGAGAAGATGTTCCTTTGATATATTTATAGGCAGAACTATATCACATATCTGCCTTCATTTTGCTAGGCTAAGCAAAGCTCTCTTAAAAAGAAAGGCCTCCATTTCTCAAGACACCCTCATAACTTTTCTTTGTCTCAGGTAAGTATGAACTTATCTTTCCTGGATGTGATTTCAGGAATCATATTCCTTGCCTTAATGTTAAGTCTGGTGCTGGGTTGATACATACAGTATTTTATTAGTTCAGCTTAAAATATATATTATCTGATGCAGTCTAGTGCAGTGAAAAGACAAATTGCAATGTTGGACATGGACACACCAAGTTGTCTTCTCAGTGTTTTATCAGCCCCCTTTTGCAGCTTTCTTGAAAATAATAAAAAGATGTGATCCCAAAGCCAAAGCAAAAATTTTATGTCCCTCCATTTATCAAGAATGAACTCCAGTCTAATCTTCTGCTGTCCAAAACATCACCCAGAGACCTGCCAAGAATCCTCAGCACAGTACCAGCAAGCTGACCAAGCTCCATGGTTTAATACTATTGCTAATAACAATCATCATAATAACAGCAGTAATAGATCCTTGAAAGAATACAATCCAATTTGCACCATTTTTTAACTGTCTCCTCAGTGAAATCTCCTGAGCTTTTCTTCCAAGCTCATCCCAGTGGAAAGATCATGAGTTCAGTCTTCCAGCAAAGCAGCTCATCCACACTTAAGCTCATGTAGACAGCAATCTCACTTTACAACTGAGGTTAATCGGTCATGGCTGATGAGCTTTGTTTAATGAAAGACCATTTATATAGTACCCTTTGGATAAAGGCTCTACATTTTAGAATTCTAGAAAAGGTAAATGGAGGAAATAAAGAGACATGAGAGGGGTTAATACCAAAGGGTTTGTGTTTCTGCAACTCTTTCCCCAAATAAATACTATGAAATAAAGATTTGCTTCCGGAGAATTTATTATTATAATCTTTCCTTCATGTGTTTACTTCCTCAGACCCCAGGTGTGAAAAGGGACTTCCATGCACTGCCCAGAAACTTGCAGCTGTCTGCATTTAATCTGAGCAGCAGTGGCTGCTTGGAATGAACATATTAAAAATTAACTGTCTGGGTTGTACATCTTCAATCTGAACCCATCTCTAAAATTTCCAGTGCTGTTCCACTGTTTTATCCTCTGAAATAATGTAAGGTCGGAGTGTTAATCACTCATTTTTACTATGCTGCTAGTGCAGCTTTTAAATTTTAGCCCTGTTTGTTTTTTGTTTTTTTTTTCCTGTTATGCTGAAAGCAATATAAAAATAATTAAAAAGAAACTTTGGTTCCACTGTTCTGCACTGGTACCCAGCGCTACCTGGCAGACCTTTAAAGTGTCGATTCTGCATGACTAATTGATTGCTTCATCTGGGGTTAATTAATTAATTAGTAGCAGAGCTGCATTAAAGATTGGAGGCATTCAGGACTCCCATAATGGACGGGAGCTTTATTAGTACATAAAATGAGTGTTTAAAATCCACACAGCAACTAATATGCTCTTGAGGCTTTCATTAAACAAACCTATAAAATTACTTGCTTCATTATGTATTTTAGTTACTTTCTTCACATTGTACGGTATCTCTTCACCTTTTTCTTTTGCCAGCCAGTTTTAAGTGCCTATTTGAAATCAATTTCTCTAATAATGGGCTTAATGAGCTCATCAATTAAGGCTGCCATAATGGAATGTAACTGTGTGGTTTCAGTTATCAGTTAAACTCTGGAACTAATTTCCATGCTTCATCTATCAAAAATGATTGGCTAATATTGTTTAGCTTCTGCTTTAGGATGATAGGGAGACCTCGGGCCCTTCTTCACTAATGTCCGAGGGGCTGAATTTCTTCTTGGAGAAGCAGAGAGGGAGGGAGGCGAGGTGGGATGGAAAGAACAATGAATGGAGAGATTTGGGCCTCTATCTGGATCTAGAGTAAGTGTGATCCTGTATTTCAATGCCAGCATGGTAATTAGTAGTAATGGATTACATTTTCAGACGTATTAGATAAAATGATCGTTCCACATGAAAAATCCCATTATGAGTTTCTTACCTCTCGCTCCCTCTGTCTCTCTCCTGCTTTTACTTGCTCTCTCCATTTTAATAACCACTGCCCTTTTCTGTGACCCCTTTAAATAATAGCATAAACGGTCAATAGACCTAAACATATAAATATTTCCTTAAAACAATGCCCTCACATTTATAGCAGCCAAGCCTGAATGTTGGGAAGTGCTTTCTCTGTACAGGAAGGCATAAATACCTCACCAAACACAAACATCTATCAAGCCAAGAAAATCCCCACAATAAATGGAGTGTAAAATATTTTTTTTAGGAAATATTGTTAAAAAGCAGAAAAATCACAGTTTTCAATTCCTGTCTGTTTAATTTATGAATACTAGGAATGTTTATTTGTTCTCGCTGTTAAGATTAGATGTGTCCAGGTAAGCACGTTCTACAGTCTCTAGCTGCTGGTGGGATTTTACTGATTTTCTTATATAATAGATACTTCCCAGGTTAATACTAACAAAATTGGACTCATAACCCTCATGTTGACTGAAATGTTAAAAACTCCTTAGCTGTCAGAAAGGTTGTGTGAACTCTATTGTGGCTGTATTTACTTCTCTTACAATGGCATCTGTGCTCTTCTAGACATTTTCCATGTGTTTGAAAGGGATGAAGGAAGGAGATATTTCAGAGGGAGAATGGCAGGCTGGAGGTTGGCTGGAGGGGAACAGAAGGGATTTTTTTAATGTAGACCCTTTAGATTCAATGTAATGGGCTACTTTTCAAGTAAGTGACTTCAAACCAATGGCACCAGGTGAGGAAGAAGATTGCATTTAGGTGTCAGAACCTGGCTGCTACTTTTATTTTTGAGACATGAAAGTTCTGTGTTAGTGGACTATTACCCAGTAAAACTCAAAACTGGAAAAGCGCGTAAGTACCGAAAAATGCTACCCCAGAAACAGTCCAGCTGAGAATTGTTCCTCAAACTTTGTTTTAGAGAGCCCAGGAGGGGAGATGACTTTCAGCAGGATATCAGCTGGAGCAAACCAAAGGGGGTCTTTGAAGGTACAGGAGGATTTTGTGAAAATTTCCTTCTTTAAGGGAGTGATTAGTATCTGACTGTTGCTCTGAGAGTCATTTTGTAATTGATTGTGCCTTAATTTTCTGGCTCTGATCTTGCACCAGCGCTTACAGTTGACTTATGTGAACTGTGTTATTTTTATCAAGTAAACTTTCCTTGCATGAATAAAATTAATACCTAAAAGATTCTTCTTGTGGAGCAGCAGAAATTGTGGTAAAGCAAAAAAAAATAGTTTTCAAACTTCTTTATAATAACCATTTTAAATAATCAAGCTCTACAGTACAACAATGAGCTCTGTCATACAGGTATAAAGCAGTTTATTTTCAAATAAACAAGATTACCAAATACTTTAAAAATAGTCTTTGGTACAAAAAATTCATATGCTTTGTATGTTTTCCTTCAAGAAATATTTTATAGACAACTATAGAAACAGGGTGTTGACAAAGGAAATTTCAAGTGAAAAAACTCCAAACAGATCCTGTAATTGTCTTGTGTATTTTTAACTATGTTCATGATTCAAAACTTTTCCAAGAAAAATGTCAAGAAGTATTAGTGGAGGTTGTACCTAACTGAAGATTTAATGCCTCCTCACTCTCAGGTTGGGATGACAAAATTTAGGAAGTCCAAAATTTCTCAAGATGCTTAAAAATTTAAGCAGGCATCCTTTAGTTACATGTTATATATCATAGAGGAACTAAGTCTTGAGCTCAATTTTCTTTTCTAGCTGAGATGATTTTAATGTCTCTGATGTAAGTTACCTGTAACACTTGTAAAGCCAATGTTATTCTAGTGCTGCAATTTATAAAATCACAAAGAGAAATGCCAGTGATAGACATAAAGTTGTACAGTTAAATCCCATGCTCTGAACTCTGATTCAGCTCCAGATTCTTTTGCAGATTCCTCTGATCATTCAGTCTTTTAAAATCCCTGGCTGCCTGACTAGTTAGTGAGAATGGGGAGAGCTGGTGCCCCCACTTTGTCTGTCATTGACCTTTAATTCTGCTCTTGTTAGCATTTTTCTATCTCTTTGGTTTTACATTTACAGGCAGGCTGAGAACTCTGTTGCCCAAGGACTGCCTCCATCACAACCTCCATCATGTTCTTGCCTTCCCCAAAACCACTGCAAGGAGCTTCTGTGGGCTGTGGTTTGCCCCTTTTCCCTCTTGCAGGACATCAGGTCATGAACAAAGTGGGCAAGGATCTGACAGTGGGCCCAGCCCTTTTTACAAGTCAAGAACCATAGGCAGCAGCATATCCTTAAAATCAGATATCTTCTTTGGCAAATCCTAGAGTAGGAGAGGACTCTGTGAAGTCCAGTTGTTTGCTGCTGATTTGTAACCTTACAGGCAGAAAAGCATCATTTTCATACCTTGTCTTAGGGCTTGCATTAGCCTTTGTTCTGCTTTATCCATCCCATACTCTTCAGCTTTCATTTTTTTTTAAAGACGAGGTGACTTGTAACCAATTCCCAAGAAGAGAGCAGGTTAATTCTGAATCCTTGATGGCTTCTCCCCCCTACATCCTTCCCTTTAAAATAATATTGCTATTATTAGAAGGCATTCAAAACAGGGAGACAGTGACACTGTCCACCAAGGTTTCATACTCTGTGCTTAGATATGTGCTATACCTTTGTCACAGGATAAGAGAAAGGGAGCATGGCAGGCCTCAAAGCTGTGCATGAAAGAGCTCTAAATAATAGTAATAATAGGTATTTTTAAAAGTCTGTCTTTAAGGGTTGAGTGGGCTCTCTGTGCCCCATTTACGCCTTTTTAATTCTTGAACAATAGCTGTGGGGTTTCTTTCGATGCAGCACAGGAGCGAGGTTAAACATTATTTCTGTAACAGCCTTTTGTTTCCAGCTCCCATGGAGAGAGGGGGGAAAAATTGAGATAAAGAAGTGTTATTAAAATTGTGACACACGGCTCTGGGAGTACGTTAAAGATAGAAGGAGCCAGGACGTCAGGAAAGAAATAATGAAATGCAAAAATCACCCAGACTGACAATTGGGAGCCTATGTAGCAGCTTAGCCTGTTGGTCCAAGGCTATTTGTCATAATCAGCAGCACTTTTCTCATTAGCAAAAAGCCATTACCAGTGGACTTTATCAGCAGCTGTGAGTTATCAAGGGGCACACAGCAATCCTGGCGTGTAGTCGTGGGGTTCAGCCGGGGTCCGGCTGCTTTAATAAGCCGCCAACTCTTTCCCCAAGTTCCCAGTCAGGTGTCACTGCCATTCCTGGTGAGGCAGCCGAGTGTGCTCTATTAACCACCTCACTCCAGCACCTTCCTACTTCTCAGCACAGGGGCAAAGCCTCTGCCCCTCCTCCTTCCTTTCCCTTCCCTCCCAACCAGCTCAGGGACCAACTGGGCCACGTCTTCCCCACTTGCCTGGACCAATCCTTCTCTTCTCCTCCTCTGCTCTTTCACAGTCTCTGCCCGCTGCTCAGTCTCCTTGCAGTCACCAAACTGTTCTTCTCTTTCTTGCTCCTTCTATTCCATTTTCTTTCCCTACCTACTCCTTCCTCTTTGGTCTCTAGTGCCAACTGCTTGGAGGTGCCATCCCATTCCTGCACATGAGCAGTCCAGGTTGGATTTTGGAGGAATGCCTCCAAACCTGCTCTAACTGTTGTGAGTCATCTAAAGTAATATGGTGACCTGGCTGTGTCTGAGCTCAGAGGGAGATTTTCCTTCTCTGCTCTGTGTTCTCTGTGTCCTCTGAGATGACAGTCCTATCACACCCTCTTAGGGCATATTTAGACTTTTCTTTTCTTTAAATATTCTCCGTGATCTTTTCCAGACGTCATGTCTTGTCTCCAACAGGCAACTAGAGAAAAAAATTGCCCTTTTTCTGTCCAGGCTGTGCTGTCATTATGACAGGTGGCATTGAGCAGAGGTGACTCATGGCAGGTCCTGGGCCTAGAGCAGGGATAGGAAAAGCTTCCAGGCTGGGAAAACTGGAGCTCAGCACCAGCTTGACCTACAAGTATCATTCGAGTGCTGCTTGGATAGAGACATCCAGGGAGTGGAAAAAATGTATTCAACTCCATGAGGAGCATCCAAAGTGTCCTTTTATCCCAAGGAAGGAAAATGTGCCTCTCCTGCTCTCCTTTTCTTCAAATAGTAGTAAAAGAAATGTTTTGCTTAAGCTGTTGTAAGGAACTCTTCCATTGAATAGAAGGAAATTCAAACCAATTCAGTGCCAACTTCACTTTCTTCACTGAGATTGGAGTGGAACATTTGAGATATTTTAAGAAAATAGCAAATAGTAGCTTGGGCAATGCACTGGGAGGTGAACATGTCCAATTGTATATGGACGTGGTGCTCAGTGCACTGTTCCACCAGAGCCTACTGAAATTATTACAGGTCATGAAGTGAAGGATTTGAGTGGATCTAAAATCTATTGAAGTCAGTGAAAAGCCTCTTATTGACTTCAGGAGACTTTGACAGAGGTGCTAATTGAGGGGAAAAAATATAGTCTTGCACAAAGCTAAAAATTATACTGGTAAAAACAAATCTGTGTACTTGAAAGAGGTATGGAAATGTGAGATGTTCTAGGTTGATTTAAATACATCCCTATTTTCTATCCTGTGTATAAATTGGCTCTAAACACACCCTTAGCTATACTAATTTAAATTGATACACAATCAAACTTAAGTAATTGATGCTGTCAGGGATTTGAAAACATCTGCAGAGACCATGGGTAGCAGTAATTTCACCTTGCATTGGAATTTCCCATTTGGATACCTGCACTGGAAGTGGCTCCCCTGCAGAGGCATGGATCCAGGGCATGGATTATCAAACGTCCTGTAGGCACTCTGAATTGTTCAACAAGTCTGCTGGTTACCCTCCTTGGAGTGTAACAGGAGCAGATGAATGAGTTTGTCATGGACTTTAATTATATAGAGAGGTCAGATCATCTTGGCCTGCCTGATTCCACTGTCACCTCTCCTGCATCAACATCAGAAATAAAATCTCAGTAAAAAAAATGGATCTTGAGTTGGCAAAACACTTGTTTAGCCTTAAAAATACTAATAATATTCTGACTTCATATGACAAACCATTTGAAGGTTTTACTGAGCCAAGGCAGTCCCAACATATGATGCTTTGAATATTTGTAAATAAGAGATTTTTAACAGTATTGAGAAGGGTGAAAGAGGAAACCAAAGAGGGTCCACAGGTGGCTCCAAATACATTAAGGAAGAGATTTTTCCATCCCTCTTTTCTGATATCTTAACCATACATCTAAATGAAGGGCTAACTACTGAGGTTTTATATATATGATCTATACCACAGAGAATACCCACTCCTTTGCAAGCATTACTGCTAGGAAACATCTGCCAAAAGCTTGTTCTCCCAGGAATGACTACTGGGTTAGTAAGAAAGGGAGCTCAGGGACCAGACTTTTGTAGATATTACTTCCCCTAAAATTAGCTGTACAGGCAAAAAACCTTCACTCTTTTTTTTACTTTTCCCCCACACACTTTTGGGATTTCTTTTTGTTTTCAACAAGTAAGGTGCTGATAACAGGCAGTTGAATTTAATGATCGTTGGAGGTCACTTCCAACTGAATTATTCTATTCTGTAATATGCATATTTCACATACATACATTCTATTATCTGAGATTACAGGGGGAAAGCAGGTTGTTCATAGTTTGGAAAAGTTGTCAATTTATTTGCACTGTGAAGAGCATCTGAAACACAAGCAAATCAATTCTGCCTCAGCAAGGAACACCGAACACCCATTGACTTCTCCAGCAGGGGTGAGTGGTTAAGGAGAGAGGGAGGGAACTGGGCCCCCGAGTGTATAATGTACATTCCAGCAGATTGTCTCCATTCAAGGGAAAATCAAGGACAAAAATTTTTTTTCTTCTGCTTCCTATTGTGTTTATCCTTAGTGGTTTATGGTAAAAGCACAGTGGAGTTGACCTTTGAATACTTTTACCTCTAGTAAATTTTAGGATTCGCTGTGGGAGAGTGAATGCAATGTGGTGCTTTTAATGTGAGATGTTTTACACCTCATTTGGGGTGTTTTGTCTAATTGTCTCTGTCTTTTGGATCTGTGCAGGTCTATACCTCAGGATATTGTTTAATGCAGATTTTCAAATCCTAGAAAAGATAAGAAGAATCTGCAGGGAAAATGCCACAATTTCAATGAAATAATAAGCATCTTACTTTTGAGATGTTTATAAGAAAGGACCTGATCAGTAAATGGCATTTATGTAAACTTGAGCTTTTTTTGTAATTGAGCACAGAAAATAAATAATCTTATTATTTATCTTGCGCATTGGTCCACTTTAAGACAGACAGATGCATCTTGTAAATGGGACTGTAATCTCAGCCACGAGAATCAGCAAAGGATTTGTTCTCAAGAGACAGAAGCAGAAGGAAAGAACTGGAGGGGAAAAATCACTCATTTTCCTTGATCAGTACTAGTCCAAAAGAAAGAAAAAAAAAAAAAAAGAGGATGATCATATCACATCTATTCCTGTGGACAGAACTATAACCAAAGACTTGTGATACTTGGATTATTAAGTATTTCAGATAATACCCATTGACCCTGCGACCCATTTGATTATTTTCCTGTCTGTTCCCCCATTTTTTTCCCCCAAAGATTACTAGAATTCTCCATAGAGTAGAAAAACAGCTCACTTTTTGTTCAGACTTCAGCACAGCAATCACTAATATTGTTATTATTATTACTTTTATTATTTTTTTTTGCATCGACAGCTTGTGCAAAACAATGCTTAACTTGGATATATGTAAGAAATGTATGATAATCTTAGATATTGTTATAGAATAAGCTGAAATGGTCTGAGCAATGCTAAGAAAAGTATAGAAATATGAATGGAATTCCAACAGAAGGGAATATGTTATATAATACTGCTGAAAATATAAAAGTCTCCTTCTTACATTAGAAAAATACCTCATAGAGAAGCAGTGCTTGGCTCTGCTCCCAATTCAGCAATTAACTTTTTGACTTAAACTTGTATTTAAGTATTTGTCTGCTTTGGATTCTTGCACTACTCTCCAGAAGTGAATATTCACAGCTGTTCATGGAGTCCAAGGGCAGAACTGCATCTGTGAGTCAGCAGCACAGTGCCAGGAGTGCTGCAGCCATTGCTCTGCCCATGCTGGATGTAAATATTAGCCTCTGTGTGAAGGTAAGGGATGTCAATTAAAGAGGCCTGTATTAATTAAGTGTGTGGCTATAGGCAGCTCAGTTTCAGTTGTGGGAGGAATAAAGTTAGCATAACAAGTTCTGGATTAAAAAGTGCAACAGGTTGAATGAATTAACCTGGTGTCAAAACCATAATCCTAAAAAAGCACAACATAAATTAAGATAGAATTTAGATTTGCTAATTTAGCCCATGTCTGGAGAAGGCACTGGTTTATAGACCTTTATGCCAACTGCAGACAAGCCTGGAGAACCCCAGCTCTCCTTATGCCATACCAACACTCATGTAGCAATTCCCCCCAAGCTTTTATGGAAAGATGCAGGTGCTTTTTTGAAAGTGCTGAAGCTTCTGAAGGCTCTGTGTGTGTTTGTGACTGTGTCTGTTTGTCAGCTTACATGCTACCAGCATCTCCAGGCATCAATGTTCCTTCTGAAAGAGAAGTATTTGTGGATAAACATGGTATTTTTAACTTATTCTGCACATCTTGAATATTGAGAAATTTTGAGTGGCTTGGCTTTCCTGGCAGAGCTGATGCCATATGAGATCCCCTTTTATAAGGATGACTGAGTGATGCAGAGAGTTTAAGTGACAGTTCATTCTCTTCTAAGCTTCCCCTCAGCCAGTCTCTATTTGCAGAAGGAGATGGAAAGGGAAACAGGGAGTGAGGTACTTTTATAAAGACAAAAATCACAGATATGAGGTGGAGAAGACCCATTAGACAATCTAGTCCACAGACTTCCAGGAAGAGGATGTACTTTATGTAATCTGCCAGGAGAATCTCGAGAGTGAAGATGGCAGTGGGGTGAAGAATCACTAATAGAGAAAAAAGTGATGATGCAAGAGGGAAAAGCTCAGATGTAATGGGAATCTGTCCCTCCTTTGCATTATTCTCACCTTGCTCTGCCTCCCTCTACACATGAGAAAGCTGGAAGTACCTGGAAGAAGAGGTGATAACAGACAGTTTGTAGGGAAGTGCTCCCAGTAACTTTTGCCAGTGTTTGTGCAATCATTGTATCCATTTTTATTAGAAATATTACAGAACACTGTCCCTTTGGCAGTCTCCATGGGATATCAGTTCTTTGAACCTGGTTGGATTCTCTTCCAAGTTGCTTTTCTAGGACTCCTAGATTATTGCCCTTGACTTAAAAACGTATCTCTTCTTAGACTGGATATTGAAATATCGACCATGAAATGAGAATATTAAAGAGGGAAATAACCAGTAACACCCACACTGGTATGACCTATAGTTAAACCTATGTAAAATTTTTTGGTGCCGTGACATAAAATATGTCTCTGATGCCCCCCTTTCTGTTTCTTTTTATCAGCTGAATTCCCTTATTTTCCACCTTCAGCTTCGTCTCCATGAAGTTTGGTCCAATATGTCACTGCTTCTCCATGATTTTGTCATGTTTTTTGGACAATCTTCACTGAACTGATAAGATCAGAGAAATTTCTGGCTAGTTTTGTGAAAACAGGCATTAGGGAAGGGGGTAATGCTTTGTGGGAAGGGGTTATCTCTTCTGAAAAGCCTCTTTTATGAGTTCCATGGAAATCAGTGTTCAATTTTATGTCTAAACTCATCTTCCAGCATGATGTAAGAGGCCTTGCTGCTATGTGACACCTTCAAGCCTTAAATACCCTGCATATTACCATACTTTCTTTCCTAAGAGCTCTTAAAATTTCAGCTTATTTTCCAATTAATATTCTTGTTCAGATTTGTATCATCAGAAAAGAATCTCTAAATAAGAAGAAAATATTTAATATTTCAAAGCTTTCTGCTTTATCCCAAACTTTAGTTTCACAAGTGGCATACTTTCCCCTCCTGCCCCCAGGGGTATGCCAATGAGAAGAGGCTGTAGCCTTAATCTTTATTATTGCACCTTATTATGCTCAGGTTTCCTTATTGATTTTCCCCAGCATTGAAAAATCTTGAGAGAAAAATCACAAAACTGCTAAATCAGTCATGACTGAACAAGTGCAGCTTCCTGAAAGAAACAGAAGTGCCTGGGGTGCAGCAAGTTCATGATAGCATATTTCTCTTGCCAGAAAAAGCAAGGAGACTTCAGCAACTTGCAGTTCAGGACCACGAGGAATAGATAAGCTTTGCACCATTCCCAGAAGGTTAATGGGCTTTGGCACTCACAGCCCAGTGGGGAACACCAGAATAAAACCTGGTTTCTCTGAAAATCCTCAGGGCTGCTCTGCAGGCAGTCAAACAGAGGATGTGGTGGCATTCATGTGCACTCCCATCTCCCACCCTGCTACAACAGCACACAGAAACTTCTCTTAGGTATGGAGATCTTAAACTTACAAAAAACACCTTGCCTAGGCCAAATATCTTGGGCAGGGGTTTTGCCAGGCACAACTGGCCTGGGGGAGATGATTGTCATAGAATCATAGGATGGTTTGGGTTGGAAGGGACCTTAAAGGTCATCCCACTCCAACCCCCAGCCATGGGCAGGGTCACCTTCCACTATACCAGGCTGCTCCAAGCCCTATCCAAGCTGAACACTTGCAGGGATGGAGCATCTGCAACTTCTCTGGGCAAGCTGTGCCAGTGCCTGACCAACCTTACAGTAAACAACTCCTTCCAAACATTTAATCTATACAAATTCTCAGTTTAAAGCCATTCTCCCTTGTCCCTTTATATCCCCTTGTAAAAAAGTCCTTGTAAAAGATGTGGCACATGCTGCAGCCAGGACAATGTCATGCTGCCCTTGGGTTATACATGCATAGGCAAGTTTGAATTTTTTGCAAGAAAACAGATTCCATCCCTTGAAAAACTTTGCCTCAGAGCAGTACAGTCAGTTGGAACAGAGGAGTTAGCACCCAAATGGATGTCAGCACCCAGTTCCTGCTGATGGCCCAGACCAGCTGCTTACAGGGACAGCTGAGATCCTTGCAGGAGACTAGTCTTTTTTAGGATAATGTGGGAAAGGATAAACCTCATTCTGACCTTTAACAATTAGAATTGTTTTCAAACCTAAAATAGTTCAACAACACACCTTTCTGGTTTTGTGCCTGTAATTCCAGCTGTGCTCTGAATGCTTTTTATAAGCAATATAAAGCCAATACTGCATAAACCTGGTTTAAAAGAAATGTGTGTGGATTTAAGTGCTGTCGTCTTCACTGCAAGGAGAGAAAAAAGCCCCCCCCTTCTTCCTAGGCAGTGAGATAGCAATCAGACACATACACCTCATGGTAAATTAAGAAGTACAGGGACAAAAATAGTAAAGAAACTCCCTCAAAATGGCTACTGGAGCCTTACCCCACTGGAGCTGACAGGAATCTGTCCATGTATGTCCAGATGTCCATACTTTTCAGACAGGCTCTATGAGACTAGTCAAATGTTTCACTAATATTCCAATGTTAAATAGTTTAATTATTTTACTTCTGTTCATGTTAAATTTGAGAGTCTAACAGAGATGAAGCAAACCAATAAGAAGGCAAGTCTGGAGCCTTACTGGTTATTTCCCTTTCCCAATGGAGCTATCGTTTCAAATAGAAGACAAGGGAATAAAGCCTGTGGCTGTGACAGGGTTAATAGTAAAGACTTTTTTTTTTTCCGTTTGAAATGGCTCCATGGTTCGAGAATGACTCTTTGCTTCCCCTCTTAATCTGTATTTTACGAGTGAGAAGCTTTGCATTATGCAAATCGTTAGATAGGAACAGGTGACATTTCAGCAAAGAACATGATCAGCGGCCCGGGCCTGGATTGGGCTGCTGATTTATACATTAGTATTTGTCACAAGGATTGCAAGTACTTCAGACTACACTCTGCAATTTGCTTTTCTATTTTTTCCTCCCCACAATCCTTAAGGTGGAAACTTCATCAAAGTATTTAAAACACACTGGTTGGACCAAAGGGAGCAGATTTTGTTCTGGAATCAGGGCTGAAACAACACAGTCTTGTTTTGATGGCTGTTTGCTGGTGTTAATTGTCACTCTGAGGTTTAGGCTTGCTGGAGCTCCTGCACATCTGCACAGCTCCAGATCCAGATGCTCTGCAGCAGGGAAAACCCCCTGGCAGTCCACTGGCCCCACTGCAAAATGGGGAAATCTGAAGGACAACCTGAACTTTTGTTTAAATTCTATGAACAACAAAAACAACAGACATCTTCAAAATGAAAAATGAAAGAATGCAACTATTTATTGTTCATTTTTATTTTTTCCCTTCTGGACCGTATTTAATTGTAGGCAGGCTCAATAGAGATTGATTTGTATGCCATGAGACACGTTTTGGACTGTAAATTATTTCTGAAAAAAAAAAAACAAACAAACCCTACTGGAAAAAAGAAGGGGATTTACTGCCATTGAATTTAACATCAGGAACAGTTGTTTTTCTTCCTTTCATCTTCTAGTTCTCTGCAGCATTTTGTTTTTTACTTTTACAGTGGTTTTGCCCCTGCCCTGCTAAAGCTTTAAATTATAACAGTAGCTTCAATCAGGGAACAGGAGAGGTTATTAGGTGGTTGGAGTGTCATTCAACAGCAAGTTAAAACAATGCTGCTCCCAGCAGTGTGTCTGTGCTCCTCAGCATGGACAGGAGAAGCATGTTTGGTGTGCAGGACATGGTGGCTGTGTGCTGTGAGCAGCATGGCACCACGGCAATTACAAACACTGCATTTGCCAAAGGCAAGATGGCAACAAACACACCCGAATGCAGATTGCTGACTGGATTTCACAGGAGTCTTTAGTGCAAATATAAACTGTTGGTCTTCTTTTAAGCTGCCTGGCTGCCCACAGGCACTGGGACAGGTCTGTACCTGCTCTGTGGCACAGCCTTCACTCCAACGCTGCGGGGACAGGGGCTCACAGGAATGTCACCAGTAACATTTGCTGCAAATCAGGGGAGACAGGAAGGCAGAGGCATCTCTTTCCTCATTTGGTGATTCTGGCAGTGTCTGTTTCTCCTTGTCACTGCCTGTGCCCAGGCAGGGCCCCTCCTTGACTGTACACTCCTTAATGTGACATTTTTTTGTTCTCGGTGCTCAGCAGAGGCTCTGTGAATGGCTCCTCTAACGGTAATAAACAAATAACTGGGCTGTGGGAGCATCTGCTCCACTCTATGTACAAAGGCTTCTCTGTCTTGGGTCTCTGATCTAGGCAGGAGCCAGGCAATAAGAACTGCTGTTGCTTATCATCATTCTAAATCAAAGATAAATCTTGGGGAAAAACAATCTCTCAGTTTTCTTAAGGCTTCTCCTAAGGGCCATGCTACTTCAGAAATTGGCATATGTTCTTCCCCTCCTCTTTCTTAGTCTGGTCTTTTGGCTTTTTCTTTGATGCATGCAAACACAAAACCAATTCTCATCAATGCTGTAGGGCCTGGACATCTTACATCTGTTGCAAAGGAAGAATATTATGTCATGTGAATAATTTTGGTTTATACCTTGCCTTATGCTTGTGACATTAATGATTCTTTGGGGTTGAACTTGAATGAGAAGCTACCTTTGTAGCTATATTTTCTGTTTTCTCCTGCTTTCATCTCTATGGATTGTAAAATGACATAGAAATAACTCATTCCAGATGGCCCTCTTTTCCCTAAGCCTCTCAGGTATGTTGACAATTCACTGTCCTTGAAAGCCATGTTTCCCTGGCCTTTGAAAACACTTCTACTTGCAAATGTCTCATTTTAAGACAAGTGTAGAGAAACAGCCTCTGTTGGGTATAGCATTCAGAATATGGTTCACACCTACCTACAGTCATGTCCACAAATCCTCCAATGGATCATATCTTACTTTGAGTTTCTTGTTTTTTATGTTAAGTTCCTTTTTAATTTGTTTTCTTATTCCCTTGAGGTAACTTCAGCAGAGATAAGAATGTTCTGCTGAGAATGGCACCAGCCCATAATTAATCCATGTCAGAAATCATTACCATTTCTTAATATCATCCCAATGAAACTTTAGTTCAATCCAGGTGTTCTCAGCTGTGGTCACAGCAATGCCTTTGACATGAGGCTGTGCTATGGGTGATTCTCCCAGTGCTGGGGCCAGCTGTATGAAGGCTCCTGGTGCTGGGAGCAGGAGGAACTGCACTGGCCTTCCCAAATGTGCTCCAGGTCCATGGCACTGCTGTCTGGAGGGATGAGCAGCACAGCCTGTGAAGCTGTGATGAGCCACACAGGTGGGGTTTGCTGTGGGCATTGGGTTAGAACTTTGGGAGTTTATCCCCAGTCACTACATACCAAAACTACAAAATTACTTACTGGTAGAATTAACACAGAGAGCAGTCCAGACATAGATTAAATCAATCCCATAACACTGGCACAAATCACATTGTGGTCATATTTAATGACATCTATGATGAACGACTATGGCTGTTTTTATAGCAGTGCTTTATCTCAGATACATTTTTGATTGCCATATCAAATACTCACTGAGTTTCCACAGGCTTCACATTCCACTGTATTTTGAGGATGGGGTAACTTACTTCTATCTCACTAACTTCCTCTGCTTCGTTATTTGTGTATCATCTCTCTGTTCATATTTTCTGCTACTGCAACACAAACCCTTAAAAAGCTCTGATGGCATTTCTTGAAGGCTGGGAAATTTCTCTCCATGCCAATGAGCTCATTATGATTATCCTCATTTTACAGGATGGGAAGCTGAAAAAGGGATGTGGCAAAATGCTCTGTCTGAAAGAAAGATGCTTGTGTGGATGCAAAGTTATCACTCACAGTTTTGTACTTCCTCTTGTATTTATACATCCAGCAGTTTGCTGAGGCGAGAAGGTATGTGCATGTGTCTGGGTGGAATCCTTTCCTAAAGGAGGTGTGAACAGCAACTCTCCACATGTGTCCTCTCAAAAAAGGCAGCATTATGAGCTACAACCTTTGCCATCTCATTGTTAATAAGACCCAACCACTGAAACCTCTGTATATAGAAGCATTGCTGATTTTATTGGTGTTAAAACACAGTTACTTCTCTGATGAGATTAAAATGGAAAGAATAAATGATACATTATTAAACTTGAGGAACTGAGGTGTCTTAGCCAACAGAACCAGAACTTTACCACAGTTCTTAAGCATCTTTCTGTAACCACAGTGGGGAATCCTCTTTGGAGTCTCGTGAAGAGGGACTGGAAGTTAAAGAATTTATGCCATCTGTGATTTTTAAAGTAACAGGTAAACCCTTATCTTGAATCTATTTGTATTCTTTCAGATGAGTAAAAGTAAGACCAAATTAGTAAGAGTTTTTTCACTGGTATAAATTGAACTGTAGATGTCCCCAGTACTGGATTCTTTTAAAAACCTCTTTTAATTCACTCTCTAATTGCCTAAGAAAAGATGCCAAAGAGCATTAAACTGTGCACAGCAAGGTGCAGTGACCTACTTGATAGTTTTTTTTTTCTTGAAAGGGTCTTTTACACTGCCATATACTTGTAATACAGGTGGCACATGTCTGTGCCAAGGACAAGCACCTTGCCATAGCCCTGCCTCTGGTCAGCACTGCTGACTGTGTTGGAGGCAAGGGTCACCTATCCCCATCTGTTTAAGACCACAAGGGAACTGTCTTTTCATGGATGAATACAACAAAATTGTTTATGACTGTTACCTACAGGATACTGGTAATACAAGGCAGAATGAGAAGTTGTCATTTGTCAATATTAATCTGGAGTATTGTATGTGGAAAGCACTGTCTGCTTGGGGTTGTATTGTCTGTGCAAAGGAATGATGTTGACTTAATTGAAATCATCAATTTCTATCTCAAAACCTTGGATTTCTTGTTGTCTTAAAGCAAAATGTCATATCAAGCCTGTTTTCCTGTTCAGAAAACCTATGAACTGTAAAAAATAGGTAATAAATTTGGTCCAAATACCAAATTTGTGACAGAGCTTGAAATAAGGAGAAAATATGATATTAGTAATAACAAGGATCTGATGGTCTCGAATTCATCCAGGGATGAGAGAGCTCAGCACTCCTAGCTGAGGCTGACTGTGAACTTCATGTGGCTGTTGTACTACTGTTGTTTTTCCATTCATCTGGCTGTTAATACAGATGTAAAGTCAATCATTGCCTCTGCATGCTTCATTTATCTAGGTTTGGGTTATATTATGTTTTTTTCAACCTTTCCATTCTTGAGTTGTCCATAAAAGTTTTGGTTCACTATATATTGACTACCATGATGTCTACTGAGTTGGTTGGACTTACACTTTGAAATAAAATGTTGAGTAATATATGAATAATAACTACATATATGTAATTTATAATAACAGGAGCAAGAAATTACATATATGGCCAGGTCATCACAGGGAGTTGTTATTGTCTCTTTACTTACCTACAGAAGCATGTATTAACCAACTGCTTCCTCAGCATGCTGAAAAACATGCCAAAAAATTATGCTTTTCCAATCAGCTGAGCTAGTTCATTATAATAGAAGCAGAGGAAGGACAAAAAAGAGATGCTGTCTTGTGGCTTTGTTTTGTGTGTGCTGGTTTAACAGGTGTGAAATGTGGTCCTGATATGGCCTGAAGTGAATAACCACATAGGATCAGCTGCTGAGCAGCCTTGTGTAGGGCTGGGAGATTTGTAGAGGCCTAGTAAGATTTCCACGTGCAGAGAGAGTTGTGAGTTGGGTAATGGGCATTGCTTAGAGAAAATTTGTCAGAGTGAGTTTCAGAATGAATTGGAACAAAATCAAATCCAGTCAGACTTCGATTGATGCTTTTGGGACTACTCATAATCCAGAGGAACAGTAAATTGCATAAATATTTAAAGTAAACAAATACCTTTGCCTTGAAATAGGACAGAATTGATTTGGCATCTGGAAGTGAAGATAGACCCCAACCCATTCAGCTCTTTATGATTAATCACAGAATCATGGCAGACTTTGATCTCCTAAGAAATTTGTCCCTCAGAAGACTTTTTTTGCTAGTCAAAAATATAGAGATAGCTTGGCTATAATGTATTTGTATACCATTTGCAACTCTGGATGCTGATTCTAATCCCCAGATCACAGTTTATCTGTGACAACTCCTTCCTTCAACCATGGCAGAAAAGAGGAGAAAATGTGCTTGGACCTTCAGCTGGGCAATTGGGCTGGCTCCCAGGAGCCTGGAACTGCAGAATGAAAACGTACATCTCCTGTCCTTCCATTTCCAGGCAATCCCAGCATCCACAGTGGTGATGGATAGCAGGGTTCAGGTGCCCCCTCCTCTGTAACTTTGCTGTAATCTGCTGCTGGAATGAAAACAGCAAGACTGGTGCTGCCAGAAGGACATGTGACTCCCGCCTCCACTCTGAGATATTTGAAAATGAAGCAGGACAATGTTTATTACCAAAGCCTCAGCTTCCCAGTCAAAGCTGTTCAAATTTCCCTGTAATACACTTTACTGACCCTTATCTGATAGCATTTCTAGGAGACCTTTGATGGCAAAGGACTTGCAAGCCATGGACATGTAACACTGTTCTTTCTGCAGGCTGGAGAAGAGGTGGGAGAAACCCTGTAAGGGAAACAGGACTGTGAGGTAGGTGGAAAGCCTGTAGCCAAAATGGGGAAACTTTGCCAGACAACCTCTAAAACTTGGGCGGATCAGGTACAGCTTGGATTTTAAAGGTTTGCCCAGACAGACCTTAGAACAATGGCAATTTAAGGGGTGATTTTTGAGTATAAGGATTTTAACCTGTGGTTCTAGGATCTAGGTTGATAAATCATAGAATTATATAGTATTAATTAATTGAGTATTGCCACAGAAAGTAGGGGGTTATAATGGTAAAATGACTTATTTTGCCTTTGCTGAGGTTGCTGAGGATGTATCTTACAGGAGAAGTTCTTGTAACTTGTGAATTGTTATACAGATTCCACCTTAAATGGATTTTATCAGACTGTGCACCGGTAAGCCCATGCTAATATTGGCTCCAATAAAGAACAAATCAGTGCCCAACTCGACTCGTCTTATCGCACAGTCAAAACTGATGGCTGAAGAAGTCATAAAGATCCCATTTAATCTCTCGCCTATCTATCACTGTGAATGTCTTTATCCTCTTTGTGCAGTGGTAATATCTGCTCATTATGAAAGCAAAATAGATCTGGCATGAATAAAAGTGGAATGAAGTGCTCACTTTGATTTTGACAGCATGATCAGTGGAAGCAGTAATCTGTGAGAATCAAAAGGGCTAAATTATTCCATAACAGTAATTTGAGGGAACAGCTCAGAGCATACACATCTGCTTTCATATATTGTGACGTGCACTGATAAAACATCCTTCCCAATTTTCTCTCTCTGTGCTTGACTAATCTGCAACAGCTCTCACAATGTCTAATCATGCCATCAAAAAGGAGAAGAAGTTCAATGGAGACTCAAATGAAAGAAGATTGGAAAACTATCCTCAATTGAAATTACATTTGTAAATGAGCCATAGTTTTTCTGTTCAGAGTGCATTATGGCAAATCTGCCTGAAGAAGTAGTTATGCTGAAGAACAGCAACATGTATCTAGATTGTATTTATTCCATTACTGCTCAAGTAAAATTATGGGAGCTTGGAAGCCCTGGGGCATCTTTTCAAAACTGATACGCCAAATTCATAGTCAGATTCCTGTGGTATAATTATAACATCTCTGGCCAGCTGAAAGATTCCCAATACATATAAATTACAGTTACAATGTAAAAGGTTTTTTTTTTTCCTATTAAACATTCCTGTTATGGGAGATTTCTTCCTGTATTTGCAGGCTGGGCCATGGCCATACCTTTTTCATTTTCTTCCTTTGCTCATGGTATTTTTGGAGCTAATTAACAAGGCCTATAATATACTTGAATCACTAAAACTGAGGTCACTTTGAAGGTGATTTAAGGATGCATCCAGATGATCCCCATGGACAAAACAATAACTTGACGCATGTGTGGACTGGTGTGAAATATGTACCATGTAGATCAGAAGTGAAATAGTCACATTAAAGCTTCTCTACTGAATATTCACATTGTGATTGTTGACATGCTTTTTGACACAGGGTAAAAACCTTTCCTTCCTCAAACTTATGGGCCTCATTTCTGATCTTTGTTAATTGAAGTCTGTCCTCTGGCACTCCATCCTCTGGGGACACATTGTCACCTCTGCAGGGCCTTTGAGAAGTGTTATTCTTCCCTTCAAACATCTGCTCCCGAAGCTGCATGATTTGTCAGCCAAGGCATTGTACCTCTCTATCATTTTGGTTGGACTCACATGCTATTGAGCTCCTAAAAGCTGGCAGTACTGGGTAAAACCTCACTGGAAACATCAGTAATGAGCCTCTCCCTTATGCCTTTTTTCTTGGTATAGCCAAAAAAATTCGTGAGTGCTTCCTTTGTAGACCTATCATGGGGTTCAGTGATGCAGCTCCCTGTGTTACATGTTTCTATGATGAGGATGAACCTATAGATCTGAAAGGGCACAGGTAAGCAAATGGTTCTGCTGTCAGCTGCTGACATTGCTTTCTGTTCTGTTACCTGTTTGGGAATATTTGAAAAGATGAGCCAAGAGGGTATATTCACCCTAGGAAACTGTGTCTGGCCACCACTCTGTTTATGGTTTGGGTTTTAATGTTTAGGTCTTGGTGAAGCCTATGTAGGTCTTTCTTGCCTAAGAAAAGTATGAGTGAGCAGCTGCTCCTGCTCTTGATATTGTTGCTAAAGCAATATTAACTACAATATTCAATATTCAGTTCAGGTTTTAATAATCTTTTTTTCACTCATTTTTAGCTCCTTTTCTGCAAACACATGAATTCTTATCTAGTGATCACTTTGCCATAACAACCTTGCCTGGTCAGCATTTTTTCAATCTGCCTGACAGAAACCTAAGTCTCTGCAGAACTGAAGTAGGAATTTTTGAGATTGCTGGGATCTGTTTTCTATCAGAAAAAAATCAAATCAAAATGGCTTTATTTTACAGTATTTATAATAATGTAAAATATTGTGAGATTTTGAGCTGAATTGACACATTTTCTTAGGACTTGTCTTTGTACAGATGACATCTTAATGGTCTCTGGAAATTATGTTTCAGCCCTTTCTTGTTCCCATTATTACCATTAACTTTAATTCATATCCCAAAACAAAAGGTAATGTCTTTTCACCTTAAACCCCTGGGATGCATCATAGTCTTGTGGCCATGACAAATGTTAGGGAATGTGGCTGAGTGGGAGCATATGTGAGATACCAAAAGAACTTTTCCAATGACTTGGAAACTCTGGTCACTTGTTGCTTCTCATGTATTTGTTACACCTACTATTAAACTTACAACCCTTGGACATAGATCTGGATGTTTTATTGGCCAAATTATTCAGCAAAATGTTCATGCTGGTTAAGTAATACAGCCTGCAATTTTTTGTGCAAGAAAAATATCAGTTAAAATTTATTTTCAAGCACACACATTTGACCAGTTGTTTTGGGAATATGCACTTATTAAATCAGTGAACAGATAAAATTTCCTGTGACAAAAAAACTCCCACATAGCTCACATCATCTGTCCAATCATTACCTAGCAATAAGGTTTGATGAATAAAGAAATAAAGGCTACTCTAGAATTTTGCATAAGTAATGGAATTCTACAATTTTTAAAATAATCAAAGCAACTGGCTGGGTATTACATTTGAGTATTCTGGCTTTAGTCATTGTAGTGATTTTTTTGCAGGATGAATTTCTATCTGTCTCTGTGAAATATACAATAGGACATGAAAAACATTATAGGTATTTTGATTCATTGAAATCTTCATTTTATAAAATCAAGGTTATTAGATAAATGTAATTTTTTTTCTACTTTCATCTGCAGTAAAAAGCTATTTTTAAGGTTCCATTGTCAGGACAGGTGTGTAAATGCACTATTTAAGGATATAGTTGTTCATGCAGCAACCAATACTCTCAGTAGAGATTAGGAAATTTGCTTTACAGGTTGGTACATTTTGTGACAAAATTTATGCATAATTAATCATAATTCCCCAAGGATTTCTGCCCATGCCCAACTTCGCCTCTATGATTAACCACATTAGGTTCAATAGAAGTAATTACACCCTAATTTAGGTTTGTGCTTCAGCATTTGCAGAATCAGAACCTAAAATGTCAAGATCTCTGAGGAAATGTCATATCTTTTTGCTTCTTCCTTTTCCAGCCCTAACATATTCTGAGATACTAAAAAAAATATAACAAGGGGTGATTTTAATCTGTATGCACAAATTCTCCAGGTTGTCAACACCTCTGTTTCTGGACTGGTTCAGTATGTGATTTTCTATGGCCTGTTTACATCTAAGCCATTCCAAAACAACATATATATCAAGAATTAGCTTAGCACGTTGTTTTTCTCTGCCAAAGACCCACAAAGAGACTGTAGGGATAAATGAGCCTCTTGTGGTGATTAACAGTACAGTGATGCATCGCAGACAACTGACTACAGACTGCCTTGGTTACAGTACTCATGTTCATTCCTAATTTTCTCTGTGGAGGGTCAGACTCAGGGCCAGCTTCAGTGGACTAAACAGGTTTATGGCTATTGGCTTGGAGAAAAAGGAAAGAAAACGAAACATATGCTGATAAAAACCTGGCTACCTCTTCTGTCAGTGTTACCATTCAACTTCAGAATTTTAGATCCCCAGTCTCCAGCTCTTTTGCTGGCTGAGGATGGCTGCTGTTCTCATGGCTAAAAATTACCTTTTTCTGCTCATTTGACAAACACCCTTCCACAACAGCCTCCTGAAGTGGTTTAGACATTGCTGTGCCAGCAAGTGGGGAGCACAGGCTTTATAAAAATCACCCTAAATGCTATTGTGCTCTTTTCCTGCCTTGCACATTGCCACACACATTGAGAAAAAATGTGACTCTGATGAGCAGTGCAATGAATTTGTTTTAGCATGACAGCATCCAGCCTCTAATTGTCTCAGTGCTGTGCACAACTGCAGGCAGAGGGCAGGCTGGGGTAGTAAGTGGCAGCAAGAGCACCATTAAAAGTATGAAGAAACCTACATGTTTGTGTTCTGTAGTTTTCTGAAATGCCTCCTACTGTTTCTGTAAACTTGCTTGTGACACATGGTTACTATAACTGAGATTCTTCCAATTTTCCCTTTCTCATATAACTATAACTGTGCTTTTTTGGTTTGACACATAGTACCTACTTGAAGAGATGAAGATACTGACAAGTCACGATGGCAATGAACATGGCTGACAAGATAGTTTGCACCAAAACAATTTTTAGTTTTCCTTTAACAAGCCTGAGGAGCATGAGATTGCCAATATCAGTGCTGTTTTTTCCAATTTTTAGGGAAAATCTCCCCTCCCCAAACATAATGATATTGCACACTTTTGTGTGAGCTGCATCTGAGTTTGGGCCATTTCTACATCCTATAATGCAACTGTTCTCCAGCCACTGGGGATGTGCAGGCTGAGGGTGAAAGTCCATGGAACCACAGGGATGCAGTGAGAGTTTACAGAAGTTTGCTTCAGGTGGGTTCACAGAGTGGTTTTGGCACTGGGATTTTGGCACATTGACTGTCTAGGACAGATCAGTAGTGATGTCTGAACATACAGACACATCTGAGTAGAGCCTTTGCTCCAAGTCCTAGACATTTACTGAAGGTGATTACAAACATCCATTACATAGAGGTAAAGGATGCTGTGCTATCTATCTGCTGGTTTAATGGCATATACTAGCATATATATTAGTTTAGTGGTTAGAGACCTTAAGCAGATCATGGGAGATTTGGCCACCCCTTGGCCTGAAAAAATTCAGACCAATGTCTTCAAATCTGGGCTGTGCTGGGTAAAGGGGAGAGGGAGGAGACTGTGCCTGAGCCTGGCAATTCCCTGGCAGAGGGAGAGCAGAGGGAAAGGGAGGATATGGCTCTGCAGGCAAAACAAGAAAAATCGTCATCCTCCGAGTGTAAATTGAACCCCGGGCTGCAGCTCACTCCCAGGGCTTTTCCTAAGGATTTGCTTCGGCCACCCTGGGCAACACCCCAGCGAAAAGGTCCAGCCAGGCTTCGGGTGCTCTCGCTGTGCTGGTAGAGCCCCTGGTGGAGAGTCCAGATGTGGTAACTGAGGGAGATTTTCTGCCCAGGCAGCTGTGCTCCCAGCTTATGCTGCTCTAAGTGCTCTTGTGCAGGAACAGCACGTCCACAGCCAGGACAGATGTAATTCTGCATAGGGTGGGGATCATGAGTCTGCCAGAACTCTGCCAGCAGAATGCAATAAGGTCTCAAAAATCAGCTGCAACCCATGCTTAGGTCTGAAACTAGCTTGAATTCTAGCCTGTTTCTTACCTTTGTCACACTTCTAAATGCCACCATGCCACAGAATTCGTGTTTGCCACAGGATTTGTGCAGTACTCTGCTTCACTTTATAAACATATTTTATGTAAATCAAGTGTTAATTACCCCTGCTCTGTATTTTGTGTTGAATATCATTTTTTTAATTACAGGCTCCATCCCAGGTTAAGCCTGCATGCCTGTTGTTGAGCCAATTATCATAAATTCCCCTGTAACAATTAACAATATTGGTACAGAGCTGCATGTATTTTAAATGTTATAATTATGCTCAGCTCTTTTGTTAATTGGCCTATCTGACTCTTTACTTTTTATGCTGCTCATCTGCTCATTACCACAGCCATTTAATTCAATTAGCACCTTAATTAGAAGAACAGCCATGTCCAATGTCGTAGGACTTGTCAGAGTACGCGGCTTGATTAGCAAAGACAAACACACCATGCAAATCAGGCTGTAACATTTGGGGGCGGCAGGAATGGAAGGCAGCCAGCTGGTGAAGTGGAAAAGGAGCGTGTCTTCATCCCCCAAAGCTTTGCCAGGAGAGAGAAAATAAAGAAGGCATCAGACTGAGGAAGGAATAAAATAATTTACAATTCCACGAGTTAAGGCATCACTTAACATGAATGGTGTGTAACTCCTGAGGACGGTGTCATTAATAAATTATCTCCTACCCCCAGTTCTCTTAAAAAAAAGATAGAAAGTGAGAGAGATGTGTAAAAATAATACAGTAATCTCCTACCATATCATATGTCCTTTTCAGAGTAGGAGTCAAACCCCAAAGTCTAGATTCAAAGGGAGAGAGAGGAGGAAAAAGAAACACCCTGATCCCAGGTGTAAATCCACACAGCTCCACTCATCAATGCCAAGTGAGGAGTGGGTCCAGTGTATTTTAAAATCACCCATTTGACCGAGACCCTCTCATTAAAGATAGCAGCCTTGCTGAGGAGAGACATGAGGAGCTGTAGAATTGTATTAAAAAAAAAAAAAGCTGCATTTTTCAAGAGCAGTTTAAGTCCCAGTTTTGTTTTGTGCCAGTCTATTTAAATCTTTATTCCCTGCCTATTAATTCTCCTAATTAGAATTAAATGAAGCATGCTAAATTGCTAGATTAACCAATAATTAAGCAGGCAAAGCACTAACGTTTAATACACACAGGCAGCTCTTTCTCTTCTGTGATAGCACCATGTCATGCCTGCTCATTTTATTTGGAAGGAATTAAGAGGCTTGTCTTCCGTGATCAACACCCCCTCCCGTATTAACTTACATAAAAAAAAGACTTTCCCAAAAGGGGATCAGTTTCCAGCTAGTTATCAAGGAACCTTTGATTTTATTTTTTAATTCCTTATCTGTGAACCCTTGTGAAACCTATTTGAATCAGTTGGCTTGAGAAATCCAACAGCTGTACATATATTTAGCAGATAGTAGATTTTAATTAAAATGATATATAGTTTGTGTGCTGCTCCTTTTATTCTGTGTTATTTCTTTATTTCTGCTCATGTAATGAAGTCCTACACTTATTTCCAGAGGATGGCAGTCCCTATCCCTCCCTCTCACCTCCCCCCTGTGTCATGCCTTGCTCATTCAATATTCATTTTACATATTTACACATAATTTTGTCTTTATGGCGTGCACCTGCCTGTGGGATCTCTCAGTACCACACAGTCCTCTCTCTGTGTAAGCAAGAGGCTGTGCAGACCCATCATGGGCAGTCTTGGTGATTTTGCAGGTTATTCCTTGGGTGTATAAGTGCTGGAAAAGCTGGGTCAGGAGTACGTTTGGAAGGGGATTTGTGCCTCTTAGGAAGGTGCTGGTTGTGCCTTCAGCATGTAACTTGTTCATGTGCAGAGGGCAGCAAAGGCTCGTGATAGGGTTTTCATAAAGCTGCTCAGTCCCATGGCAACTGAACACATATGTTCTTGTCTTTTATTCTTTGGGGTTAAGCTGTTAGCAAAAAATTGGGATATTTCTCGTTGTTCCCTCCACAAGAAGAAAAAATCTGATGGAGTCAGATGTTTCTCTTGGGATGTCTATCCAGTATTTTTCAGGCAGGTCCAGATTTATTTTGCCTGTGGCTTGAGCAATCTGCCTTTGAAGAGGAAGCTGTGTGGCTGTATTCAGGAGCCATGTCTTCTGTTTTGAAACCACTTTGCAGCTGTTTGGCTGCACGACAGGCAGGGTAACAGCCTTTGATGAAATCCCATAACAAGAAAGGCTGGCCCAGAGAGGCTGTGTGTCTGCACACAGTCCCATCTCTCTTGTGGTCAGCATTTTGCCCCAGAAGAAATCTCCCAAAGTGGGTGTTTAAACAATATAGTTAAAATTATACAATATCACCCTGCAGGTGAAAGGGGACAGTCTCTGTCTTGTTTCTTCCCTCTCTGGGTTATCCTGTGCCTTTTAGTACTTGCATGAGCATCTTCTGAGATAATTTTCTTGGCCAGTCTGGAGGAAAAGCAATGCAAGAAAATGCACTTTTTCCACTGGCTTAAACAAGTTGGATCTGCACACTGTAAGGCCAAATTAATATGTAGGCATCATGAGGGCCAGAGTAGGATCTACAACTGGTAAAAACTGGCAGTGATACCTCTTCTGATGGTGGTAAATCAGTAGCTTAACCCAGATATCATCAAATTGCAGTTTATGTTTGTAGACACATAGGTATATCCTGGAGTAAAATCATGGATAATGAAAGACAACAGATTTTATTTTATTTTATTTTATTTTATTTTATTTTATTTTATTTTATTTTATTTTATTTTATTTTATTTTATTTTATTATTTATTTCTTCTCCTCAAGTGAGCAGTTCTGCTGGGTGTAGGGAAAACTAAGTGTCAGCGCTAAAGACATCAAAATTGCCTTATTTCAGAGGGTTATTTTTTAGAGAATTTCAAATAATTTCAAAGCTCTTGATCTCAGTTCACACAGTTTTCTGAGCAGCAGCTTTCCTGTAGTTCCTGTTCTACACACATCTCTAACCAACCTAAGCAATACTAAGTGCTGTTGATTTGGATTTGTTGATATGCAAATACTGTGGCTGTGTTTTTTTCTCTGTTTCTCTCACATCCTCCCCAGCTCAAGGTTGTCTAAAAGAGCATGCACTTGAATGCTTTGGCATAAAATTCTTTCAATATGAGCAGGTGCTCCAGGGCTTGCCAAGGGCAATTCGTGGAGTCATGACCCAACAGAGTTTTGAATCCAGACACGTTCAATTTGAAAATAAAATTATGACAACAGCTTAGAAACATTAGGGATAACAATTCTCACCAAGATTTTGGCCTGGTTTTGCAGTTGCTTGTGCAGATTAACATGGAGCACAATAAGTGGCCCCTGAATCCTTAATGTCAAAAAATAATGGTGAGATGACGGGGCCTTGGAAGTCAAGGTAAATCAAGATGTGAGTGAATGGCTTCATTTCTGTGAGGGGCCAGACTGAGCAAGCTGGATTCTAATTTCTCAGCTGTCCTGTGGTATGAACTGTGTGGCCCCTGCAGCACATGCTGAGGACAGCGGAGTCTGCCTTCCCTTTTCGGCTGGCTGCCTGATTGATTCATTCCTCTTCTTTTTTTCAAACCAGGCTTCTTACATGCTTTGGTGAACCTCTTAGTCAGTCTCTGGTACCTCTGTCGATTCAGTGTGTGTGCCTCTATGTGTGTGTGTGTGCATGCACATGCATTGCACTTCATCTGCTTGATGCAATAATATCCTGAGGCAATGTGCAGGCTGTAAACTTCTTCATAACATCCTGTTCCTGCAACTTGGAGATATTGACTCTGAAGGGAAACAATGGCATGAATAAAATAAAAATAAAAAAAGTTAATTATCCTTTGTGTTTGTAATTTAATTAAAGATGCAGTAAAGTTTTACTGTTTTTCCAGGTGATGATGTTTAGGGCTCTGAAAAGCTATTTGTGCTGGTGAGATTAAAGTGCATTTTAAAATGTTCCCCGAGCACTTTCACATTTGTTGATAGATTTTTAAATTAAACTTTAAATTGTAATCTAAATTACCTCCAACAATTCATGGTCCCTGTAATGAACTCCCACCATTCCTGCTGTCATCTGACTATGATATACTGTAAATGGTAACTGCTCAGGGTTTTACTGAATAGTGTTTTAGTATTACTGCACTATATTAGTTGTGTACAACCCTCAAACAGAAATCAAAGCCCAACATAGGTTTGGTTTAGCATAGTAACTTTATTATTTGCTGGTGTTTAGTCTTAGCAAACACTACTACTGCAATCATTTGGGACGTCATAGAATATACTTCCAAATAATTTTTTAGGCATTCCTGTCAAGGTAGAAGTATTTGCATTTTACCAGCCAGTGAGCTTTTGGACATTAATCCTTAATAGGTAAAATAAAACTAATTGGGGAATATGAGTTCAAGTGCTCATTCATAAAGTGACCATGGCTCATCGGCCCCTGAGGCACAATTAGAAGAAAATACTTTCCTAAGTGATTGATGTAGATTTAAAGAGGAAAAGGAGATTGCACAGGGATAGTGGAAATAATTCACCACGGGCTGCTCTAGCATATGATGTAGGTTTGGTGAGACCAAGTGGTTTCCAAGAGCAGTGCAGAGCCTAACTTGCAAATCACTGCCTGACCCTGGGACAACATATTGCCCAAGGCTCATGGACCTGTCCCTGGGATGAAATGAAAAACTCCAAATGTAAGCTGGTCTAATGTTCATGGGAAGCTCTCAAGGATCTCAAGAGCATTTACACATATGGAAAATTAGAAGGAAAATTTATTCTCACGAAATAAATGAATTTTTAAAAATGCAAACCCAACCAACCAAACAAAAAAACTTCACATAACCTGAGAGTAAGATCCTAGGGAAGAGGAGATGGAGAAAATAAGCAGATCCAGGAGTTCTTTGCTGCAGAAGGGTGCCTTGTTATGTTCCAGCAGCCTGCCACACAGAGGCTTTTTGACATGGGATTTTATCTTTCTGCTGGAAAGCTCATGGTGGACTTTTCCTCTACACAGCTACTCATGCTGTGTGCAGGTCTCAGCTTTTGGTTTCCATGAGTTCCCTACTTTAATTACTTATTATGTGAAATGAAAACTGTCTTGTTTGTTTACATTTGATTTCTTACCTCTCCTGCTATGAGGAAAACAAACACTCTTTGTGTTTCCTGGTCACCTTTGCCATTTGTCATCATTCAATGTGTTGGCAGCCATGCTGGAAAACGTGATCATTAATTAGACTCATTGCTTTTCCTTATTCCAACCCACCCCCTCATTTCAGATCAGTACTATTGCACTCTTCTCCTTCAATCCCTCTTTTTCTTAAACCCCTCTACTACTGAAGGAGGATGACAATGTCTGTGGTGCTGACATGCCACAGTCCCTGCCTGCCAGGCTGAGCAGCTCCCTGTATGGGTTTCCTTTTTTTCCATATGGTTTTCCTTTTGTTCCCTCCCCATCTGTCTCCTGCCTTCCAAAGGTAAATTGTGCCAAATTATCCCAACAGCTTCCTCTGATAAGGTAGATGATTTTCTAGTCAAAGGAAATGCATTAGATACTGTCTACCTCAACTTCAGTAATGCATTTCATACTGGATAATGATCACTTGAACTGGGGGAGGGGGGAATGAGCAAAAAGATTAGAGGGAGGGTCAGGAGCCCACTCAAGTGGGACAAAACTGAGAAGTCTTTAGATGGGAAGTGCTGACCTGAGAGACCATCACTCAACAATCACTTATGGACTGGATATTTTGGATATTTTCACCTGTGACTTTGGCAGAAGAAAGGAAGGAAGGAAGAGGGTTGATGGTGATATTTGCTTGTAAACAAAAACTAGGGGCTAGATATACTCTGGAGGTGGATTGGAGTGTCATAGAGAAAGATCTTGATAACTTTTTAACTGGAGGTAGCTGTGAAATTGTACAAAACACAAAATCATGGTGAGGGACTGCAAATGAAGAATGAAGACTGAATTATCCTACTGATAAATAAACCTGTTAAGTTAAACATCCATCTACTGAGGGCCTCTGTATTTATCAGTGTGCAGTTTTTTATTTCCATTTTTATTTCCATTTCTTTTTCAATTCAGAAGTTTAAATGAGCATGGCTTTCAGACTGTGCTCAATTTCAACTGGAGATAGAGGCATCAGTAAGCATTCCACAGCTCTGAAAGCAGAATCCATGCTAAGCTACACACAGAGCTGAAGCCCTCTGCAAGAGACAGGGAGCAGGACGCTTCTTTTGTGAAGAAAGTGAGACTGCAGTGAGAAGAAAAACCAGTTTGTAGTTCTATAAAAAAAAAATAAAAATAAGTATAAATTCAAGCGAATATCTGTCTTCAACTTTTGTGGGTTTTGAAAAGTAAATGTTGGTATTTCAGCTCTATGTGGCTGATGATGAGCAATTGATGAGGTCATTGCCTTCCTGGTCCCACTGAATTGAATAGGAGTGCTGCTGGAAATACTGGGTCAGCCATGTGAACAAAGCTTACAGAATCCCTGTGCTACGATAGTAAACGTCGTTTTCTCCCAAGATGAAAGCAGACAACTCCAGTTTTTCTGTTTCACTGGGAAAAGCTACCTTTTTTAATAAGCAAAATTGATATGAAAGGCAAAAAGTGGGAGTGGGGGGGATGGATTTATTCACCCCTTTCTCCAATTTGTGAAGCTGAAGTTCCCTGGTCTTAATGCTATGTGCAGACAGGCATTTTTCCAATATAACTTTATCCACAATTTGTAAGGTAAATATTTGTTCTCTGCATACTGGGTTATAACAACGGCAGAGCACTGTTGAGCGTTCCCCGTAAAGGACATTGTTTCTTTTATCCCCATTTCAAAGTGATTGAGAAATGCCCTGCAGTGCAGTTTTACATATTGCTACCTATAGACATCCAGTCCTAATTTAAGGTGGGAAGCAGATAACAAACTTCACAGTGCAAAGCAGGATACCATCTCTCACTAATAGAAATTCATATTCCATATTGTACATCGGGCTCTGGGCGTTTAAAATGCTACAGCAGTGCTAACATTAGAATTCAGAGATATTTGTTGACGCTTCTCTTGAGACTGTTCATACACACACCCCCTCAAAGAGATAGCAGGAGCCTCAAAGTGAATTTGTCAGTGAGGCTTTGGAGCCCTGCTCTATTCATATATGGTTTCATTTTTCTCAACGTGACCTTTGGTTCGTGCAGCGATGGCTTTGGTTTGCTGCTGGTTTCAAGGCAGGAGCTTCAAGAGAAAATGAGCCCATGTCTTTTTTAGCTCTTAACAAAACTGTGGTCTTGTAGTGAGCAGAGATGGTATCACCCTCACCAAGTGATACACGCAGGTTAAAGGATGTCTGCCCCATTTCCCAGGGATGCGGGTCTCTCGGACTGCTGCCTGATTTCAATAAAAATGAATGGGAAAGTATGGAAATGTGCACTGAGCGAGCAACTTCATGGATAATAGATCTTTACTGGGTTTATGATAAAGAAAGAAAGAAAAAAAAGAGCTCAGAAAAATGAGCGTTTGGATACTTCTGAGTTGCTTTTGCTGAAAGGTACTATAAATATGAAAGGTTGTTTTTTTATAAATGTGGTTAGCACGGAACGATGATAATTAAAAATACTGCTGGTAACACTCCCACATCAATAACTGTATGCTTTGGGTTTTTCAGTCTTTGTTTTATTTGAACTACTGCTGATAGTGGCTACTATAACTCAGATGTCGAATCTTTCTATCCTAATTCTATCCTCATCATGTTCCTGAGTATAAGATACCCCCAGATTATATATTTATATGCATTTCAATACATATAGGGAATATAAACCTCCTGTAATAACATATAGGGATGTTAATAATGGTATGGTGTTAAGAAGTTGTCTAAGTGTATGCTAAATTATTTTAAATAGTTTATATTATATGCTCTCTTGGCTGTTGCCAAGTCATGAAAGGCTGAAGAGAATCCATAGTTATTAGGTTAAAATTGTTTTGCAACACTCCTAAATAGAGGGTAGCAAAAATGATCAAAGTTTAAATGACATCAGAATTTTAAATTCCTTTAGAAAATGGAACACAAGACCAAAAATAAACTTACTCCAAAAATGTTAACACTGAAGAGTGTTCAGAGTACATGAGAGCTCCTGGGGTAATTAGAGTAATAAATGTATCCTATATTTAAGATAAAATACAAAGCATGTGTATGTGAAATGGACAGTTATGGAAGAAATGGAGGGTTGGGAAACGACATTTTTCACGTGGGGAAGTCATAGGGACACAGTAATGAGCTTCACAGCTTCATGGATATATATGGATAAAGAAAAACTGTGAAACAGGGCTGCCGGGCAGCTGAACAAGGGAAGCCAACATGAGCCCCTGCAATAAAACTTAAAAAAATAATTGTTGAAAGCTGTCTACTGGACATTGTGTTAAACACATGGAGATGACAAAGCCAAAACATGCCTTTCTCCATCAACTAGAATAGCTGTGGCAGAGGAAATTATACAGAAGAAAGTCCCTAAATCAGTATCAACAGCACTTAATGTAGCCCAATGCCTACAAAATTGTTTGTTATTTATCCCTTTTGCTTAGTCCCAGCAAGAAGATGAGTCAAATCATAAACATGCATCTGTGTTTCCAGATCCAGGTTTGCACCCAGCAGGAAATAGGCTCTGTACTGTGGGACACTGTGGCTGAAAACATTCAGTGCCTAGATTGGAGGTTTGGTCAGAGATATGAGAATTTGTCCTTGATGTTATTTGGAAAGAAGACAAGGAAAAAAAAAAAAAAAAGATGACTGACAAGGATGGACTCATGTACATAGAAAGATGCCCAGTCAGAAGTCAAACTGATGTTCCAGCATGTAGCTGCTGGAAAAAAGTTTAAAGATGGTGGCTTATGGTTGGTGGGCTCTTCAAAAGATTTACCACAGGCACTTGATAAAGTTACCAATAGACTTCCCATTTCTTTTGACAAAAGTGAAGTTCTTTCTTCTAAAAACAGACACATTTGCCCCAGTTCACATGCTTATGGCAAATATAATTTTAATAAGACAGCAGTTTGACCACTTGACCTTTTGT